>JANTFA010089338.1:0-14294 GCA_026413405.1 Phytosciara flavipes | reverse complement strand
GGGAGAAATATTTTCTTCGAATTTATAGTTTGGTTTTCCATTTTGAGAAAATAGAAACAGTTTCTTTAAAGTAAAAATTTATGTAAAAATGGGCACACAAGTCGTTCTGAGGACCGATTCCCGCAGCTCCCAATTCTTCCATTCGCTTTTTTTTTCGACAGCCAATTCTTCCAACATCTTTCTTTTTTTTTCGACATCCATTTTGCTCAAAGGTTAAAACAGCACTAATTCACTGCATAAATTATTTTTCTCAACAAAACTGCGAAGCTTGAAAACGTTATTCAAAACACAACGACTAAAATTTTCGTCATGGTGTGAACAATCATGGGCGTAATCGGGTAGTTGCTTCAATGAAAATCCATCGCCCAAATCGTGAATTTTTTCTTTGTCAAAGTAGGGTAGTAGGGCCTTCTTTTTCTGACATCCCTTCACAATAACATGATGATCCTTGTAGGGGTACAAAAAACATTCAAGTTCTTGCTCGTAATAATCACCGGCATACCAATCCAGAGCATTTATCTGCATATAACTGTATAAATTTTGGAATTGTATTTTCTTTGACAACAATTTAAATTCGCATGGAGGTTTGAACAGAAATTGCTTTGCACAAGTATTATTCACTTCTAATATGCCCAGCTCTTTGATAAAATTGGTACCGTCAATGTTGATATTGAATTGAACATCAACGATAACTGTATTTGACCGAGGATACATGTTGCCGGAGGGTTAAACGCATACTAACATTTGACCGAGGTAAGAAAGTATATAAATAAAAGGAAAAAGAGGCAAGTATAAAAGACAAAAAAAAATGGCAAGTAAACTCGAAAATTTATTTTACAATTCAAAAAATGAGGCATTCTTGGGCAATGTACCTCCTCAAGAAAAGAAACTTTTTTCAAAGAAGAATATAGCCGAATGGATTGCACAACAAGACGTAACAACTCTTCATAAGCCCCATTCAACAAAATTTGGTCGAAATCATTACAGAATTTTTGACATAGACTCTCTGTGGGAAATGGATTTATGTAATATGGTCTCATTGGCATCGGAAAATTCTGGTTACAAATACATTTTGACAGTGATAGATGTCTTTAGTAAATTTGCATTTGCGAAACCAGTTAAAGACAAAACAGCTCTGGAAATTTTTAGGGCATTCAGGCAAATTTTGACAGAGTCTAACCGTAAGCCCAAAGCTATTCAGTCAGACTTGGGTACAGAATTCAAAAATGCAGTCTTTCAGAAATATTGTTCTGCAAACAATATTAAGATTCACTATCCCCAAACTCAATCGCTATACAAATGTGCTGTAATTGAAAGATTCAATCGTACATTGAAGGAATGAAACCTAGTCTAGTCACGGATAAAAACGTTGCCAAAATTTACTCAAACATCAAAAAAATGCATCAAAGGTATGATCGTAGACAGAAAGAAGAAACCAAATTCTTGAATGTAAACGATTACGTGCGCATAATTCGAAAGAAAAAACCTCTCGAGCATGCATATACTGAAAAATGGACGAGAGAGGTTTTTCAAATTAATAAAGTTATAAGGTCAAAGCCCTTTACTCTATATAAACTGAAAGATTTGAAGAACAAAGACATTTCTGGAAAATTCTATTACGATCAGTTACAAAAAATAAATATCGCCCCAGACCGACCTTTAAAAATTATAAAGTCACGGGGACTGGGTGACTCACTCGAGCATTATATCGAAACCCTCAATAAACAGCAAAAGTGGATCCCACATAAATTACACGCAAAGACCAAAATATAATTGTAGCATTATGTATAAGCTACACCACCCTAGTACATTTGTCATATCGGGACCCTCTGGAGCGGGCAGGTCCGTATTTGCATGCAATTTTCTGCACAATTTACATTTGTTTGACACACCCATACATAAAGTCCGTTGGTATAATACAGAGGTTGCAGCCCTCCCTAAGCGAAAAAATTTACCGGCCAATTTGGACATTGAATATTGTGATACATTACCAGATTCTTTTGTAAATGATACTGGAGAACCGTTAATTGTCATAATTGACGATGCAATGCAAGCCTCAAATGAAGTTAAAAATGCAATTTCTCGACAGTTTTGGTGCCGCTGCTGACTCTTTTTGTGAGAAAGCAAGTTTTTGGAACTATTTTTGTGGAAGACTGTGAAAATAATCTTTTGGGAACTTTTTTTTGTGCTTAATAAAAAAAATTAAAAAGATGCCTGCTCGCGAAATTGTCGCTCTATATGTAATGTTAGCCCTGTATTTGGGCCGATTTGATTCAGCTGTCAAGCGCATATTAAAAATACAATTCGGGTATGAACAACAACCTCAGCAGCAACATAATGCTCCAGGACCCTCCGGAGCAAGTTCATCATTCTCTGTACCCTCAAGCTGGCGCAGGTTCAGATTTCAAGTAGTGGAGCTGCCTAATCCTGTCGATATTCTGGAGAAATTGTATGCCAATCCTCCGGTGGTGCAAAGACTGGATGTCGATTTGGAAAACGATATCACATATCTGACCCTCGAAGGACCTATGCCTGAAGTGAACACATACCTGCAAAAGATATTGCCTCATTTATCGAATGAATATTCGGAAGTTTATGGCTCCCAGTTCAATACAGTAACTGTGAGACTTCTTCTCGGAGATGACGACATCAGTGCAGAAACGCTATTAGATCTGCTCTTTACGGTTGCTCAATCTAATGACTCTTTTACGATAACACAATTTTAAGACCTCCAAATGGAGGTGGCCGATGTAACATTAAATATAAATCGGATAAAGCAATTTTATTAAGGCCAAACGATTCTGTTCAATAGATCCGAGCCAAACAAATGATTTTCTTTGCTTACCCAAAAGTACAATTTTGGGTAAGTATTTTGCTGATTGAAACGTAAATGCAATAAACAAATTGCTATATACAATCCAAATCTGCTCAAAATCGAAGAGTGCGTGACTCCCTTTTTTATATGGAACCAATGTATTTCTTATGGACAATTTATTTTTTATATCAGTAGCATACATTGCAGGAGACCCATATTATATTACATTGTAACAGATCATCTGTCACAGATGCATAATAAGAAAACACACTATTTTAACTGTTGCACAATAGGAAAATGGCTAAATGTGCAATTTTGTACACAGAGTACAATGGATGGGAAATGGAAGAATGGAATCAAATTTACTTTTGTACTCAAAATTTGAAGAGTCAAGTGAAATACATGCAACTTGTAACAAAATTGCTAAACAAGGAACTCCGTGAGCTAAAGAAAACAGAGGTCTCCTTTAAACGTTATCGAAACACTTATAGAGATTTCGATACTTGTCTATTTGGACCTCCCCCAAAGACTCAGTGCATATAAGTCGACGGATATTGGTCGCATTTTAAAATTATCCGAGGCCAAAAAATGAAATTTTATGACCCTGGCTCCAATTACAAGGAAAGTGGAAAAAGTGTTTACGAAAGTGACATGCATCGCGGTAATTTTAATTCTAATTAAAGTGATATACAATATTGAAGTGATCAAGAAAGAAATTGTGAATGTGGAAACTGAAAGTGAAGCAGAATCTATTGTAAAAGAAAGATTCAAAGAAATATTTGATCTCGTGTATAAAAAGTTTACAGATTCAGATTCGGTTTATTATTTCGTTCTTCAAAATTTGACATACAACTTTTCTATTGAGGGAAATACAATTACCTTTTCTTTAAATATTTAAAAAAAATTTTTTTTACAGATTTTATCTATTTCCATGGGTGATGGAGCACCATTATGCCCCACTAACTACACCACCACATGTACAAATGGGGTTTGCAGCCACGTCTGCGCATTCATCCAGCCTACAGGTATAATACGACAAAGCAATCCCCAAAGCCTTGTAGTAACACAGTTACTACGCATAGAACCTTAACTATGCATTAAAGCACTCAAAACGATCTGCCTACTTCAAGGCGATTTAATAACTCTCGAAAAGCTTGTTTTACCCGATAAAATCAGGCGTGTTCTAAAACACACACACTGCCTTGAGAATATGGAAATCAGTTACAGATTGATAAGAGCACATAGAGAAAGAGAAGACTCTCTCTTTCTCGCGCTGATCTGAATTAATGTAATATGATCCTAGCCAAATTAATACCAAATTTGGTAATTTCGAATCTAAGTGATTCTGGAAGGGGTAAAACAACCGAGATCATAGAAAGATCGAGAGTTGCAAAAAGGAACAAGAAGTTAACGGGACCCTGAACCGAAAAGATTCAATTAACTGTGAAGTAATCGTGTTTGAAAGAAAGTGCCAAAGTAAAGTAAAGTAGAGAAAATTGTCATAAAAAGAACTTAGCCGATTTAAATTGATAAGACCTAACTCAAGAAATTCAGATCGACTTGTACAATTTGTCCTTAATAAATTACATTGTGAAAGTGGATTCGGAAGACTTTTTGTTAATTATTACAGAGTTGCAGATTTTCTATTTACCCTTCAGCCTAAAAAATAAATATTTAAATTTTGTAATCAGGCCGGTAAGCCTGCCGCGACTCCCATCCTGCAATAAGGGAAATCCTTACAATCCTAGTCCTCCAATCGTGAAAAAACTGGATGTCGATTTGGACAACGATATTTCTTATCTCACCATCGAGGGACCTACGCCACAAATAAGCACCTACTTGCAGAACATATTGCCCCATTTATCAAATGATGAAGATCATGGCACAGTTACTGTAAGAGTTCTTCTTGGAGACGCAGACATACTCAGAGTGGCGGGCCGAAATTCTGAAAATGTCTGTAGGGTGCGCAATATGCTGTCCCGCAATGGCCAAGTACCATCCCGATTCGAGATCAGCCATCGCTTCATGGAAGATTCAATGGAGAAAGTGGTTCTTGCTTCTGGTTTCATCCCGGATATACAGGCCCTTTTTGGACGTCTGCACAACACACTACCGAGTACGGATCTGTATAATGTTGAAGGCATGCATTTGAGTAAGTCTTTTTTTTTAATTCTTTTTTCTTTATGTCTAAGAAAAAAAAATTATTTCAGCCTGTGATGGCAATCCTGGGTACACCCTGGCGGATTATATGGACGAAATGAACCATAATCCAGACGACGCCTACGACGACGACGACTCAGACCATTAGATAGTACACTATTCCTGAGATGCTTTTTTTTATTTTTTTTGCATACTCACGATTTATTTTTAAATAATTTTAATTCGCATATAAAATGTTGTCATAAATATCCTGTAAATTAAAAAGCTTTTTTTTACAAAAAATCAAGACTTTAAATATCCAAAAGGTACCGTTACAAAATCGTCAACGCATACCCACAGAGACTATGTTTAAGTCCTTGGTCCTCTTAATTTTCTTTTTATTTTTAAAGGTCAATTTCATTTCTTCATTTTCAACACCTTCTTCTTCTCTATTAAAGTTTTGCTTGGAATGTGATGCCAAGACAAGACGTTTCAAGTTTTGGAAATTCAAAATTTTCAAATTTTTACCGTATGAGAAATGCCCTTGCATTTCGAAATTTCAGTAAATGTGCCAAGAGAACCACCTTCTTCTTCTTCTTCGTTTATAGCATCGGGGTCATAAACAACATAGGAATACGATTTAGGGCATATTGCAGCCATTCGTATTATGTAGGCATTTGGCCCAAAGTTTTTCAATTCGTTAGTTAGCATACCTAAATAGTCTCCTATAGGTAAATCGACTTTCATGCCATCTCTCATAATAAAAAAGACAGAATCAGTGTCACCATATATGACACAGGATCCCAAAATGTCTGTAGTTTCAAACTTTGATAGAATATTTCTGTGCAAGTGAACTCTGCCGTACGAAGTGGTGAATGCGCCCAATGGGAGACATTGGTGTTTTAGGGGAGCACAGTGCTCTTCAGACTCGTGTTTCCATTTCACCCAAACACTAGACTCGTCATAGGGAATAATGTCTGAAATTTCTACACTTTTTGTTGCTGTCAAATCGAATAAATCTTAAGGTTCTTTGATTACTCGATTTTGCATTTTGTGATTATTTTGAATAAATTCTCCCCACAAAGTATTCGAGGGCATTTTGGCCATTTCTCTCAGGGTTTGCAGGGTTTTCCATGATATTATCCATATCGAGCCATACACCCTCAGCAGCGTAAAAGGCCACATATTTTTGTTTTTCTTCGGGGGACATGTCGGGGCGTGGGAATTGGGAATCCTGAACTCTCTGCTTTTAACTTGATAAAGGAATTTAAATATTTTGTGAAAATGACCCCAGTTTTAGTTACAGGGTCATATTTTTCGACATTGTAGGACCATAATTGATATGTTTTCATTAAACGATACCCCAAAGATAAAGCATAGTTTACTTCATACAAAACCCATGTTCCTGTAAGTGCCCTATCATTTTCGTCTGTGTGATTGCAGTGCCTTTGTAGATTTTCGGCACAAGTTCTACACAGAGGAGTTATCATGCGGTTATGAAGCCTTACAGGTAAGACTGGATGGAATTTGGATTGAGGGGGTAAGATTTTACATTTTATAAATCCATGTAAATTTGAGGCGTCTCGAATGTTTTGGCATTCGGTTCGAGTGTAGATTCTGGGGCGCGAAATTGGATATTCACAATTTTTCTGAACATGTGAGTACATGGATGTAAAGTCATAATACATAATCTTCTCCCCAGGCTTACATTCATAGTATGTACGAAATAAATCAACCAAACCTCCGTATATTGCGTCCCGTACATTTATGGGAGCCTGGTGGTTCCAAATAAAGGGACCTTCAGAGGAAAATCTTTTTTTTCTGAACCACAGAAACCATGTTAAAGTCCTTGGTACGCCTAATTTTCCTTTTATTTTTAAATTTTAGTTTTATTTTCTCCATTTTCTTCTTAATTAAAGTTTCCAAAATCTATGACATTCAAAATTTTCATATTTTTAACGGTAAGCGATTACCTTTACATTTTGACATTTCTATAAATATCTCTAGAGCGTCAGGATCATAAACGACATATTATGAATATGATTTGGGACTGGGACATATTGAAACTATTCGTATGATAAATGCGTTTGGTCGAAAGTTTTTCAACTCATCGCTCCTAATCCCTCGTCTCCTATAGGAGTATTTACGTCTCCATATTGTAGTAGCACGGTCACTAATACGTAACCGACAGAGAAGCTTGCTAAAAATCTCATAAAACTGACAATTTGTGAATCGGACAGCGACATCAGATTCTTGAATTGCGTTGCGTAGTTGGCATAATTACGGGAGAAGAATCAGGGTCTTCTGCTCGGATTTTGACTACTATCTACCTTTGACTCCTCATCACAATTAGATGATTTTCAAAATATTAACAACCTCTAACAAGGCTTTAATATAGCGTAATGAGTTTGGGCATTTTTTTCGGGTAAAAGACCCATTTCATTTCAATTAATAAAGTTTTCCTGCTTTATTTAGAGATTTGTGTTACCCAGTCGTTTCGAAATCTTGAGAAGAGTAAGTACAAAAAAGGATTTTATTCCCTTTATCTTCATATTTCCTTTCTTTTTTAGTCGCCATCGAGCAGAAAAAGAACGAGGCAAGCACGGGGAAACACAGCCCCTTCTGCGACCGTCCAAGTTAAAACAATACAGACAGTGACGCTTAAAAACATAATAAATTTCATTTTTTTAGTATGATGAAAATTATCATGAAATTTTTACAATTTTTTTGCGTTAGCGAATTGCTCCTCATATGCGCATATGCTCTATGACGTCATTTTTTCAAAATGGCGCGCGTAAGGATCTGTACACTACTGAGATATTAGAAACATTTGAGGCTTTACATAGCCACTAGAGACAGTAATAAAGTTTTCAACGCAGATTCGTTTCGTAACATTGAATTCAATCTGTTCATTCTGGACCACAGAAACAATATTTAATGACTTTGTTTGAAATGTGAATTTTACATTTTCATATTTTCAACTGGATGTGACATGCCTTCACATTCTGTGATTTCAAGGTGGTGGTCCTAGAAAGTCACATTCTTCATTTATGCCAACAGGGTCATAAACGACATAAGAATACGATTTAGGGCAAAGGCATACGGCCCCTATTCGTATAACTTGTGCATTTGGGCCGATATTTTTCAATGAACATGCCTAAATAGTCTCTCCTATGGGTTGACCTGCCCTCAACAGAGAAAAGAAATGGTAGTACCTATCAACATTAGAAAGAATGACAGAATCACCACCAAGATTGTCTACATCGTTTCCAAGTATCTAGATTGTACATGACCTCAGAATGCCTCTAGTCCTCCACAGCCAATGACGGAGAACGTTATTGGTAGCAATTTTGCGAAGAATTTCATACACACACACACACACATTTTTAGCAGCTCATTCTTCTCCATACGTGAACGTATTTTGTACATATTATTTAATACACAAGATTGGTAACTACGCCTATGATAACTACACCTGTGTATGTAATCTGGTAGGTCTTTTAATGCAAAAGATTCACCTAAATCAAAAATTTGAAATGAGCTTGTATGTGTGTTAAGTAACTCCAATTTATCGCGGCCTTTAACAATTTATATTGAAATCGCGATACAAGTACTAATGAACTAATGTCACTAAGTGGTGACATGTATTATCGCCCAGCCAAAGTAGATTGCTGATAAAAGACCCCAATCTTGAATCTTCGGAATAAATGTCATTGGACTGGACGATATGCGAAACGATTTGTACGAGTAAGTCGCAAGACGGTAGTTGTTTGGGGACTAACGGAAACTGTTTTCTTTTAAGAAGTCTGCTTTCATGCAAATCACGCTGGCATCCTTAAGTCCAAAGTGCCTCAAAACAGTCAATGAGGGACTGTTCATTTTGTTTTATTTATGGGAAAGTAAAATTCGAGTACTCGATATACGGATGATGAATGGAAGGTGAAAATTATTATAAAGGAGGTGCCCCCTTTTGCCCTACCAACTATACCACGACCTGCGCCAATGGCGTATGTTCCCATGTGTGCACCTTTGTGCAACCGACGGCTCCATCTAATAAACACAACACAACAACCCCATCTCCATTACCAGCTATAAAGGCATTTTTGACTGTGGTTGGCTGGAACGGGTCCGTTACCAATAACGACAACAACAATATTTTTATTTTCTAAATTTGGTAAATTTTTTTGGACAACTTTTTTTCTTTAATTTTGTAAAAGTTTTTTTGAAAAATACCCAAAAACAAACCTTGTAACATTTGACGTAAATAAATAAATTCTTCTTGAGAATGATGGGACTTTTCTTGCTACATTCATCAATGACCAGACTTTCAATACCTCCCCATGCACCCAAACAATTTGAATTAAAGACTTGGGAAAACACACATTCCTTAATTTATAGGCTCTTTTTTCCCCCACCTGTAAGAATTTCTCAAATAATCCCCTTTCTCTCATATTTTTTACGAAAAAGCATATACCGCCTGTGCATTTTTCTCTTCTTTGATCTATTGCATGAATTTTACAACAATGGCACGAATCATTAGTGTAATTAAATGCAATTCGTCCAATAAAAATTATGTATCTCTTATTAGAGCATATTGCTGTAATGCTACATGGTATACACGTAACATAAAACTATAATCATCATCATCGTAATATCGCATTCAAATTTAATCCTTCCAATTGGACACTTGTGCTTGTGTACGTTTTGTAAGAAAAAATTAACTGGGAAAAAGTGAATTGTCAAGAAAAATCCTAATGGATAACGACAATTCGTCCAGCAGGTCCAAGGAATGGACATGATTTGAGTGATAGTGACGAATATGTAATTGGTGCTTACGAGGATCAAATTAACGATCACTACAGTGATGTTACAAGTGAGCAAAACAAATTCAAAAAATTCTCAAGTTTTTTTAAAAATAAAATCCGTGTTCTTTTAATAGATGTCCGATACGTGCCTCAGTATTTGGGTGTCAATAGATCTGGCAGAATTTTGAGAATCCTTGCTGATATTCGAAGAGGTGTAGTAACACAAAATGGTAGTGTCACAATTGCAAGTCGCCAGGGAGGAAACATTCAAATTGGTGGTTCAAATAGCAGCAATGTGGAAATTCTAAGAAACAGCAGTGTTCGCAATCGGGAGTTTAAAGTTGAGTCTCGTATATTGAGTTTTAAATTTAAAACGCCAAACGACGATGAGCCCTTTGAAAATTTTCTTCTCAATGCATTCAATGATATTTTGACTTATGCGCGAGAAAATGTTTCAAACAACCACCTAATGGGCGCAAAACTAAATGTAATTGTGGATGAGTAGCATAAACCGGTGGGGCTACCATTTCAAAGAGCAGATCAAATCACTGCAGAAATGCTTTTAGATCTTCTCTTTTCGGTAGCCCAATCTAACGATTCTTTTACCATAACCGATGTTTTAGAAATGACGACTACAATTTTAAGACCTCCAAATGGGGGCGGTAGATGTACCATCAAATATAAATCAGATAAAGCCATTATTAAGAGCAAACGCTTCTGCTCAATAGATCCAGGTCAATCAAATGACGATTTCCTTTGCTTACCCAAAAGTATAGTATTGGGTAAGCACTTTGCTGATGGTAATGTGAATGCCATAAATAGACTTTTATACAACCCAAATCTGCTAAAAATAGAAGCAGAAAATTTTACAAAAAAAGCCAAAGTGGCAATAGTTGATGGTGTCGGTTGTGATTTTTTGGATATTTACAAATTTCAAGATGTCTTACCCGACTATTCCATTTTTATTTATTCAGATAAAGCAAATGGGAATAATTGTTATTGTCATTCGCAGACAAAGGGTAAGAGAATTAATCTTTTTTATTTCAGAGATATGCAGCATTTTATTGTCATTAAAAAGAGAACCACATTCTTCGGTATTGATAGAGAATGTCCCGACTGCTATTACCTGTATTCGGGGCCCACAACTGAACATAAATGTTTTCTCGCATGTAAGGCATGCAAAACAGTTGGTTCATGTCGAATGGAAAGAAAAATTCCATGTTTGTTCTGTAAAAGAACCTTTCTAAGCCAGAAATGTTTTGATAATCATCGTCTTCAATTACTTCAAGATTTTGCCTCAAGATTTTACGTTGGTCCTTCGAGCAAAGTTTTTGGTTGAAGAAATCGTATACAGTTCATTTTTGAAAGAGTCTAGGCTGGCATCAAAAATTGCAACTGGTCACATTGGCATTAAAAAAATCAAATTTTTCACTGGGCAATATTTGAATTGGGTTTTTTTTAAACTTGTGCTAAAATGAATAAGTGAAAATTTGTCGTATAGAACGGAAACCAGTCACTCGATTTACACATAACAGTGTGTTGAGATTCGTTTGGATATTTCGGCTTTCATGTATGCTTTGCAACATGGTATAGGTGAGTGTACTCTGATTGGAATACACCGAATATTTGTTAAACTTAGAAATTTAATGTAAAGTTGAAGAACTTAAACTGAAGTGCAGAAATAATAATCCCAATTTATTATCTTGTGATAATAGATATACATTTTTATAGATAATAATATGGGCACAGGGGCACCATATTGCCCGACAAATTACACGACAACGTGCACCAATGGAGTATGCAGTCACATGTATGCACATTCATACAACCAACGCCTTCACCAGAAGAAGTGTTTAAAACTTTGAAATTGAATTTAATGTAACGTTTATGAAGGTGCAGAAATATTAATCGAAATTCTCATATTGTGATGATATTTCGAAGGGATTGTGAGGGACTCGAGCCAGTCTCTAGGAGAGACGGTTACTATTACACATAGAGCCCCGACTATACCGAAGCACTACCATAATGATCTGCCTACTTTAAGGCGAATTATTGTAGACAAAGCTTGCATAGCCTGGAAAATCAGGCGTGTTCTTGTAACACGCACTGCATGTGACGCAAACCTTGCTCGAAATAGCCCTTTTGTTTATTTATATTCCAACAAGTCTAACGCGGTTAGCGGCGAATAACCCAAACTTGTGGATTCTCGAGAAAAAGCGGAAAAATCAGTCACAAGTACAAATTCATAAAAAAAAGTCGACTCTTTTAAACGAGACATTTCACTTAATCCATTGACTTCGTCTCGACAATTTCAAGAAAATTCCCCAACCCGACCATCCCTTTTGAACGAGACGAACAAGCTTATCTTACTTACTTATCTTAAGTATTTACATCTGCATCAAACTCTAATTCAACACACAAGTCCACTCATACACTTTCTACCCCAATTCCTACAACTAACTCCCTCACACTGGATAATTTCAAAGATCAGTGGGCAAGAATTAACTACACCCAGTATTCCACTGATTTCGATCGATAAATCTGCACCACCAGTGCATCCTCAGTTACATCGTCGAAAACATTTGTTTTCCGATCGCACGAACGATACAAAAGACACTTTACCATACAGTAATATTTTGAACACAGACGATTTTGCAAACCAATTTAACCAATTATTCTTCAATACAAGGGCGACCAATCTTCCCTGAGAGTTTTTGCAAAAAGATGCGAATGTCATCCAAAAAGAACTTAACGCCTGATGATGAAATATGTTTCATGGACGCATTAGTGTTCAAGATTAGTGGTAAAGCTTTTAACGTAGAAAGGAAAGACGTTTACAGAATGGGAAACCTACCGTAAAGCTTAAGTTGAAGCTGTAGACGGAGGTAGATCCTTCACTAAGTTACTCAATGAGTCGACTTCAAGCAAACACTCTCACTGACAAACAGTCCAAGATTTTGCCACCGTGATTTAAGACAAGTTGGTCGAAATAATTGATAAAATAACGACTGAACATTCCGCTCCTGAAGCTCCATTCGTAGCTTTGAAGCAGAATACAGCAAAATAGCCATCCGAGCATTTGAAGAAGTGCTTTTCGGACCTATCAAAGCTCGAATCGACATAACTAACGAACCTAGAAGAAATAGTTAAAGTCGCTGATGAAGACGCACAATTTGTGCAGAAAGTCGACAACTTTCCAGCAATCCATTTCACCGAAACCCGAATGTCCAATCGCGAAATTCTAATTTTGCATGAACGACGAACAACTTTCAAAACGCCTTACAACAAGAAACCTTACTTAAAATCTAAGTCTAACTGTCCTCATCTTCGGACGACGTTAACAAAATATTGGAAAATCTAATTCTTCTACTATCTACATACCCCTTGCTCTTCGGCTTGCTGTCTCGTTCATTGTCAAAGCTTCGGTCCAGTCGACGGCAACGTTGCGGCGTTCTACCTGAAGTATCACCACCATCACTGGGTCTCGATTTTCTCAACCATTTGCTGCGAGTCAATGAAGTCGAAGAACTTTTCGAGCATCGTCCCACCGATCGGTTTAGTTGACCAGGCAATTCGGGCCGTTTTTTCGGCGTTATCTCTTGTGACGATGAACACACATTGACCACATTTACTGGATTGTCACTAGCGTTACCACTTGACTGTTCGACGCGGAGCACAATTTGTGGCGTCAGTGTCTCTTCCGAATCGGTTACGTAAATCACATTGTTGAACACTTCGTTGACCGTTATTTCAAAGTTGAGTTGCGGAACGGAACTAGTATCTTCGTCTGTCGCTATGAGTCTTTGCCTTTCCATAGTCAGGTTCGGTGTAGCGCGTTCCTCGTCAAACAAATCGATAACCGATGGCAGTAGAGTAGAATCCCGTTGCATATTCGGTGTACTAGTTGCACTATTTGACAGTTGCAGTTCCTCACTGCTGCGCATTACTATCTGTCCATTTGGTATGTCTATAGAATTTTGTGAGTACAAATTAGATGCGGACGAGTTGTCGAAATTATCAAACAGATCCGGTGATGCTCGAGGTGTTGTCGATACGTTTCGAACAGTCGATTCGGACGAAATTGAAATAATGGCTGGTCGTTCGCTGAACATTTCCACTTCGGTCGATGGTCGTCGATTTAGAAATTCCGGATCGTCGTCATCTTCGTTGTCCACTACGAGATTTGGTACAATATTGGGCTGAGCAAATTTCCCATTAATTTTGTGTGGATTTTGAAAAAACGGAAACTTTATGCGCTCCAACACTACGCAGACTTTAGTTCTCCTTATCGTTTCGATTAAGATGTCCTCATTTTGTCTTTCACTAGCCTGGGACGCTGAGCATTTACTTTCAGTTGAAGCCGTCATCTCCTTTCGCAAATCGCTCTTCGTTTTTGCCTTCCGACAGCTTTTCGGACCCGAACTGTACTCACTCAGCTCACTGATTTTGCGCAGTCGTTTCGCTGACCGTGTCAATACCCTCGATCTCCACAATCTCGATCTAGTCACTCTCGGAGATGGCGAGATGTAAGCACT
>JANTFA010089227.1:0-14300 GCA_026413405.1 Phytosciara flavipes | reverse complement strand
GGCAACGGTGAGGGAACCAATACATTCGTTGTGCGACTTTTGTTTTTGTGTGCTAGGAGGGCCTTAACGACGATAGGCCCAGTATATCTCAGCCGTGTGCCAGACTCTAGGAATGACGAATAAAATTTTAAAGTGGAAGCCTGGTCGTCCCACACAAACTGAGAATTCGACTTCTCTGACTCGGCATATCTGCCAGTAAAAATTCCATTTTCAAATTTCACTCTCCATTTTGACACCTATACCTATAGCTTCATGGCTGATACCTATCCTCAATTGGGGACACTCAACACTGTTTATTCGTATCGGTTCGTGAAAGACTACAGTCTCATACGCATTCATGCTCTCGGTGTAGATGCATTTCTTTGTTTAAAAAATTAAAATAAAATTCAGTGCATCGAATGTCACTAAAATGTCAAAATGATCAACGCCACTAAGCTATGACCAACTCCCTACAGCCCTTTGTTGAAGTAAACTTTCTCGGGCAGCTTATCGCCATGCTTCTTTTGCATTTCGTCATAAAATTCGCTTTCGAAGCGTTTTATCGTCGACATGTTGATTGAACATCGTTGCGGAAAGACACTGCAAGCGGCCGGTACCATGAATATCAAACTGTAACGCAAAAATTTGCATCAAAACCGGACCGTATCGTTGTATTGTTATAAGCATTCAACTCACAATCCACCAACGGCTAATACTTGGAACGGTGCATGCAAAATCTGTAGCCTTCTGAACCAATTAATGCGCTCCAATTTTTCCATCAATACGGGTAAAAGAAGCATACCAGGTGCTGCCATCAATATTCGGCTGAATACAACCTAGTTCCGAGTAGAAATATGTTTTATTGCAGACTGAAGACTTTCCGATTCGGAAAACTTAAAGAATTTCCTTTCATACCTGTGAGATTCCTTTCACAGCCGCAACGCGACTTTTACCAACGACATTGTTGTCGTCATCAACAACATCGACACCTTGAGTTAGTTCGTTTTGACGCATCAATGGTATATTGACGCAGTTTGCAGCTGTTCAAAAGGAAAGAAGTTCGAATTTTTTTGATTTTCACTAAAAATAACGATTTATCTACCTGCGACGGCTGCAAATGGTACGTAACGCAGCATTAAGGCTGAAGCTCGTTTCTGCCAAAAACTTTTGCATCCAATTGCTGCTACCAATGCACTGGTTGTTGCGGATACATACGATACACCCAATTGAGTAACCGAAACGGGTGAATTGGCATTACGATTGGTGTAATTAACCAGAGCGTTGAATGACTGATTAACGAATTGCCAGAAAACAACGGCCGGCACTGTTCTGTTGATTATTTTAATTTGAGATCAAAATTTTCGTTCCAAACATTCCAATTGTTGACTCACCGATAAAACTGAAGCATGGCTCCAGTGATGAGCATGCCACCGGGTACTTGAAAACTCATTCGACCAAAGACATTTTGTAGTTCACCCGAATCAGGATGAAATGCAGACGAGTAGAGTTTCTTGGCGTAAATGATTTGGTCTCTCGTTACTTCGGACGGTTCCTTGCCGAGTCTGTCAATTGAAAGATACAAATCGTATGACGGAACAGAATTTTTTCATCAAATCATAGAGCCCAAACAAATTTTTCACACACAGAGCATAAGGAAGTCTTTCAGTTGAATGTTATGAACAGCGACCGAAGGGTTACCAGCTTCCAAATAATCCCAGAAGTAAATAATTTACTGGTGCTGCTCGCTGAACAAAATCTTGTGACACCAGTTGCCTATTGGCAGAGTCTCTGCTCTTGGCAATTTTCTTTCCACATGACAACTTGCGACACCAATTACCCCAGTGACAATTTACTCCCTGACAGCTACAATAAATTAAGTCTATGGCTAGCGTTTTTTTATATTGCAAAAAGCCTGCAATAACCACATCATAGAAGACTAGGCATCAAACAATACTTTCAACAAAAGAAGTAGTAGATTTCACAATCGTCCTGTAGAAAAGGTTATTTGCTTGAATGTCTTATCGCCCGAAGATTTCATTGATCCTCTTCCTCAAATTACGAGTAATCAAATTGCGATCAAGTGAAATCTATCAGTTGAGTTCTCAAATTAATTTATGAAATTGCAACAAAAACAGATACTTGTATGGTATCACCACCATGATTTGATTGAATAAGTGCTCATACAATGCACTCCAGGCATGAGTGGTCCTCTAAATAGAGTACTGAAACTGGATAATGCACCATACAAATATTTTGCACTGTAAAAAGAGTGGAGATAAATGTTCATACAAAACCTATTTGACTACGACCCCACTTATGCCTGGAGTTGCATTGGCTCATATCAAGTGATTAATTGTCATGTTCATGCTGCCGGGACGAAAATGAAAAGAACTCCAATCGAAGTACGAGCGTCTTATCGGTTTAACTACTACGTTTGTAACTCGTCGAATTCGAATCTATGAGTGAGGGAACACTTTCAGTGGTTGTTCAGCGGTAAACAAATTTCTGTCTCCAACTTGAGTAAAACGAACCCAATCATGATGCGATTTATTTTCCCGGCTCGTTGTTACAAGTGCTAGTTTAAGTAGTTCGAAGGTGAGCAAAGTCGGTTGCGTGATTCTAGAGACATGGTCTGATTAGTGCTATTTTCGGGAGCAAGTCAAGAAGTATAGCTCGTCCAAATGAAAGGTGTTGACCAAGTCATTCCAGGAGAAAATAACTTGTCGAAATAGGATCACGGTTGCAGAAGTTGGGAGTCCAAAGAGAGATCTTAAGTCGAGCTTCTCGACCGCAAAGTAAAAGGCTTTCCAACAATATCTGTAGTAAGTTGCATCACATTTTTGCAATTTTTTTTGTTAGTAGCTCTCTAACCAGGAGATTTAAAGTTGAGTCTAAATCGAATGATTTAAAAATGCAGTGCTGCAGAGTGATATCAAGATCAAGATGTATGCCTTCTAATGGACAACTAACTATGTGTCGTACAATACAACACTACTCGTGCGGGTTCTCTTCTTATGTTTTTTTGCCTTTCGTTTTTTTCTTGTCATAAGTAAAGCTGTGTGCGTATTTATTTCGAATGGTTGATTTTGAGCACGATCGCATGACTCTCGCTACAACATGCGAAACTGCCTTAACTACATGACCAATACGTGGACAACAGCGTTACATTATTAAAATCTTGTCAAATTCGAAACAAAATCTAATCATTTGTTGTGTGATTGACCAGACATATTGTTCAAAGTGCAATCACACTCTATGGATGCTAATCAAAATGTTTCCGCACAGTTGCAAGTGTTAATTCATTTCTATGAATCTTATATTATACTCACCGATATTGTTCGACTAGATTCTTAGCCTTATGTAAATCATCTTCGGACGTCAATACCGTTCGCGGGTCTGTCATAAAAGCGAAATGCTTGAACCGGCCAGCAAACGTACTTTGGTCCCATAGTGGCGCGTCAATATCGATTCGGGCGTCTTCTAATATTGGAAAGAGACATAATCAACAAACAAAGTTGCAAATTTTCGATCATAACACCGCCAAATTTTGGATGAGTTCTGGTACAGAGCACAAACAATAAACTCAGTTTATTAAACCAAAGACAGATTGTTTCATGGTCATTGCGAACAATTTTTGGCTACCACCTGAGTCTTATGTAATGAGTATATGAATACTCATCCAAATTATTATGAAACTATCGACTCACTTTTTTCCATTTTTCTTCGCTAGTTCTTTGCAACACACAGCGGAAGGATTTTATTGATTTTACCCAAATGTATCTTTAGACGTTCCGATTCAGAATATTTCTGCTATTGTTGAACGACTTTAATCAGCTGTAGATAAATCATTCATACGATTAACTCATTGTGCGATAAGCGAGTGAGTAAATATTTAATTGTTTACCATTTGGACAATCGAGGTGCAATTATTAATAACTTTTTGTGATTGGAACTACAAGTACAATATTGCTATTGTGAAGCAATTATACTACAACTGCCTCACTGCCGTGTATTTGTCATACTGAAAGAAAACAGTTGTGTTAAAGGCGACTCAATTGAGAATCGTTTTCTGGATTTCGCTTTCTCTCTCTGTTTCTCTGTTTCTCTCAATGCACGAATTTGAACGACATAGCACGTGCGATGGAGTATTTTGTTTGTGTGTCGGATTCACAATGGATTTGAATTAAGAGGCATCCTGGTTAGAATTAGCAGAAAACGTAAAGTTTTGTAACCGTTCAAATGTTTTTTTTCTTCTCCTTATAAAAGTGAGTGAGTTCTACCAACTATTAGCATTTCGGAAAGTAGCACAGCATTTCCACCAAAAAACATCGAATTTGATTACATTTTAGTTTACTGTGAAAAATCATCTAAAAAATGTAAAATTTATTTGAACATACGCATCCACGGGAGCAAACAATTGTAAAAATTCTTCTGTAGAAATATTGCGAAACGCAGATGGCAAGTGATTCAGATTTCGTTCTCTTATCCTTCAATTATTAACGTAACATAAGAAGTTATTTGAGACCTAGATTGTGAGAATCACCTGCCATCTGCGAGTCGCAATATTTCTGAAGAAAAATTTTTCCTATGAACCATCTTGAGAGCAGGTTGTTCATGTCGGAAATAACCCAATTCCATTGAAAAACCCGATGGAAGTTGAAAATGGCTAGAGAAACGACCTGGAATCTCAAATCCTAGGAACCATCATGGGAGCAGGTTGCTCATGTCGAAAACAACTCAATTCCATCAAAAAATCCAATGGAAGTTGTACAATTCTAGAAAAACCACCAGGTATCCCAAATCCTAGGAAGCATCACGGGAACTCATGGTTGCTCATGTCGAAAAGTCGTCATCCTGAAGCATCACCAAAACGAAAATACCTCATCACCACCTAAAAGCATTTCAACTAATGATGACGTTTCAAGGCCCAACACCGATTGACTAGTTCATTACGGCGGAATCAGTCAAATAAATCCGTTTCCTTTGAAAAGCCGCACTTTCAAATTACCGCTTGAAATTCGTTGAAAATTTTGTGCTATTTCAATTCTGTTTGCAACCCTTCGACGACTTTATATAGAAATTTGAGCGCAGCCCATGCCCGCAGGTTTGAGCATGATCATGATATGGGCATCAAATATTGCGGGCAGAGGGCTGGGCATGGGCATTTTAATGAAGCGTGGACGCCCGATTAAGATTTTTAAGATTTTTGTATCAGGTTCCACAAGGAAATTGGAAGCATCGAGAGTTAGGTTTCTGATATCGAAATTTCTTACCTTCCACGGAATTTCCGATAAAATGAGTAAAATTGCTAGAGTTCATCTCACTACTTCTGCGGAGGAAACAACAGACGAACGAAACTTCGCGAATGCAGAACGTAAAACAAACACAATTGACAAGGGCTATCGGAGCTTCTGTTTATATACGCATTTGATGTTAAACACTCGATTTAAAAAAAAATAAAGTTTGTGGGCTGGACAATAGGCTTGGGCATTTTATTCATGAACATCGGGGTGCGTGTGTGCTCCTAATTTTGAACGGTGGGCATGGGATTTTCTAATCCAATTAGATTACAATAACTTTTCGCTGAAAGGTAGTTGAAATTGTGAGGTCAAATTCGAGGATGAGAAATTTTGGAAGACCCATCTTTGAGCTGAGGCCCTTTAGGTGTTTGAGCGTGTTTTGAGCAAATTATACGAAAAAAAAAGGTTTAAATTTAGAATTTTAAACCACCTCCCCCTTTCACGCCAAAATGTGTGGAGAAAACATCGAAAACGTATGAAGCATTCGCTTTCGTCAAACCCCCTGGAGAGCGTGCTTGAGATAGCTAAAGTAAATTCTATGAATTTTATTACATCTTTTCAACAGGACAATGGATTCCGAATGATATTTCGATTGAAACAATGAATTTGGGTGGGGCCTCGGAGAAAGTCCACTGCCTTAGGACTATATGAGATTTTTGGAGCTTGAAAAAAGCACAATGAAGAATATCACTGGAAGCGGGGAGTTTAAAAAAACTGTAGATAACAAATGCTTTTTTCCATTGCGCTGTCTCAATTCATACTACTATACAACACATTTATGACACATTGAGGGGTCAAGTAATTGATAATTCGGAATGTTGCAAGATAATTTTATAGGTTTTTCTATGTCATGTCGTATATTCAAATTGATTTCTCCGAATTGTTTGCTCTTCTTTTTAACATTAATCTAAACAGTTTTTATTTGAATCATTCAAATGCAAACTGATATCGGCTTTCGCACACTGTATGATGTGAGTTGGCATCGACCCCTATCAGGAGAGGAATGTTACTAGCTCTAGAATATGCTACGATGAGCTCCTTTAGTTATTTGGTAGGTGGCAAAACGTTGCTGTCGTACGGCAGGTATGCCGATGCTACTACTGGGCAATTGATACAAACGTTTCCGAAGCCGAAACAGTGATCTCTGTTTCGATAATTCATACTATCGCTCAACGTGAAAACTAGTGGTGGTAAGGAAAAGCGAGTGACAGCTTGTTATTGAACTCGACGCTCCATACTGATTTTTTGATTTTGATTTGATTCTTAAAATTTGGTCTAGTCCGTTGCCAAATCGTAACTTCAAAAAGACAGGCTGATAAAATTATTTTGATGCGCTAGAACAACCAAAACAGGGAATTTTACCGTTGATAACAAGATTTGTCACGCTGCTTCCTAAAATGTGTTGTGTACTACTGCAACACACATACCACTCAAAATTTGAAATTAAAGAGATAATTGGATGGGCCGTTCAAATAATCAATTTCTCGGAATTGTTTTTTTTTCTTTTATGAGGTTGAACAAAACAGAAGATTAAGTTAAAAATACTTTGCATAAAAAATAATGTTTCTCGTTTCCACGACTCAGTTGTAACAATTTTCGCGGCAGTTACAGAAATGTGTTCGAATTTACTAAGAGGATCAATATTTGCATTACTCGCAGTATACTCAACGTGTTATTTTGAATTTGGAAAACTGGAAGATAATATTGTTAGATGTGAAGTAGACAGAGATTATTCATGGCAAGCGAGATTCAAATTCATTTGTGGTGAAGGAGAGACGATTCCATTCGATGGAAATTACATGATATGCAAACAAAATAAACACAATAACGTCAACCATATTGGATATGTTCGGTTCGAAAACTGTACATTTGAAGCATTCCCCAAAAAGTTGGTTGAACACTTCCGTCACCTATACGAGTTTGATTTTTCATCAGTTGCTTATAAAGAAGTGAAGCGATCGGATTTTGAAAAAATCGAGGTAATGGTAGATCGAGTCTTATTATTCGATTTATCGTTCAATAAAATCGTACAAATTGATGCAGCCGTCTTTAGTCATTTGAAGTCAGTGAAAGAACTCAACATTCATCATAATCGCATCAAGAAATTGGATCCATTGGCCTTTGATGGACTTGTGAACCTAGTAGATCTCGATTTGTCACACAATGAACTCAGCGAATTTACATCTCTGTCGACGGTTCCCTTGCAGAATTTGATGAAACTCGACTTGTCTTTCAACAATATCACATCGCTTGGAAATTTCTCGTCAATGGTGCTTCTTGAATCATTGGATTTGTCACACAACAGGCTAGTGAATAGTTTTGGTGATGCATTTGATGTTCTACAAAATCTTGTGAAGCTGAATTTGTCCTATAATGAAATCGTTGATATGACTGAGATAGCGCTCGTCATGCCGTCGAATTTGACAGAGCTTGATTTATCATTCAACAACATCGCAACGGTCGGCACCAACTCAGTCATCATTTTGGAGAACAAAGTTTTGCTTCCTGGTGTCGACGGAAATTCATCGATTTTCACCAGATTTTACAAACTAAAATCACTGGATTTGTCGAACAACAAAATAACACGAATTGATTACGCGTTGCTTTCTTCTGGTTTCAAAATGTTGCAATCACTCTACTTGAATGGAAATCAATTGAAAGAATTGACACCGCTTATAAATGTGCTATTCCCGAATTTGGAGGTTTTGGCAGTCACACACAATATTTTCAACTGTTCGTATTTGAGGGACTTCGTTTCGACAATTAATGTAACCATCTTGGAACATAAACACAGACTGAATTTAAGCGAATTGAATGTTTATGGCATCACATGTAAGCACACTCATAACTTAATAATGGGCGACCAATCTTCAATGAATCCATCGAGCATTGTTGCTTTAACCATAGGAATAGTTCTCATCGTTTTTGGTTCAATATTTGTAGTGGTGTTGATGAGAAGAGAACAGCTATTCCAAATTTTTGGTAATTTTCGCAAATGTAGTGATTCGGACAGTCTTCCTATTAGACTTAGCTATTAATTCATATTAGTTATATGTATAGTCAAGTGAATGAATAAACTTAGTTTGATTATTGGAAAAAGTAAAAAAAATCAAAACTTTAAGTTATTTGGCTACATTCAGTGTTGATGATGAGAGATGGGTGACTGCTTAGAGCTGAATAGTCAAAAGTTACTATCACTACTTAGACAGTATAGCACAAGCACATTGACGCCTCACCCCTCATACAATTATAAAATCAATCAGAAATGGTTTACAGAGATCGGTTTTTTTCAACTCTCACGATCTACAAGAAAGGCTTGTCCCTCAAGCATTGCAAAGCACGACCAAAATGATTGAAAAAATTATTTTTCAACTAGCACAAAATTGGAGAAGTAAAATTTTCCCTAGCAAGAAATCCGAAGCTATTTTTAAACCAATTTCCTCTTTTATCATTCTGTCCAGTTTTTTGTCAAATCTGTTCACCATACACTCCATAAAAACCACTCCAGGTGAGAAATCTGGTTCTCACGATCCAAGAATGGTGGAGCTCCATAGGTCCTGAGTCAGAGCCAAAAGTAGTGGTTGGTGTTTCCGCTTGGCTGTCATTAATGATAGCCAGCGCACGAACAGGCTTACCCATCAGTTACTCGTTCCCCTAAAGTTTTCAAGCATTCCAGGGACAATGCATGTAACTTCAGTCCATGAATGACAGAGCGTCCCGACAAAAGCATGCCCCAAGCAGCGCCGCATTTCGTCGAGACGAGTACAAAGATGTGTGTCTTCACTGAAATAATCCGACTGAAAGTTTTCCTTGCTAAATTATTTCAGCGCACCTGGAACATATCAGATGACTGTTGATAACCAAGAATGGTATTATTACTTGATCGCGGTAGAAAATATCCAAATATCAGATGACTTTAGGTTGAAAGCACCCGTAAGACCAATTGTTTCAAATACCAGAGATGTAAAATGAAAGTCCTTCTTCAATTCAATGTAATAATTATGTGGCTCTTTGCATCTTCATTCAAAGTATCTTGTATACCGAGTGTAATTTTTCAACACTGCCAAGAATCGTCCTTAAAGATAGACGCTGCGTTTCCACGTTGTAAAACTATGCTGATTCTATGGACTAGGACGGTTTTTGAGCGACTCTTTAATGTTTTTTCTGTCAGTTTTTTCCTATTTCGTCCAATGGCTACCCGGACGAAGCAAAATCTCTTATGTATGAATGTTCTGTCGCTTTAACAAACTCTCGACAGCTCTCTGCGCCACCTGCTCGTTTGCTTGTAGCTTTCAGGTATATTTTGCAGAGTCTGTTTACACAATTAAAGTCCCAAACCAACGGGTTCGCACGCTTTCAAGCAATAATAGTTGAACCGTCCGGTTTTTTGCCATTCCTTTCTGTTACATCCAGTTGGCTTCCTAATTGAAGGTATACCACATGACGTCAGTGCACGTTTCATCAGATAATTGATGATTTCGTGCCTTCCTTTCCTGCTCACACTGGGTTTGCCAGCTAGTCCGTGAAGTCCAGCCTTGTGAACGGGTTCTCCACATACACATACGTTTAATCTACTTCCTAGACTTCGAAAGTACGTCTGGGTGAACCATTGGTTTTGTTCTTGCTTTTATACGTTTCTGCAGTACAAGATTCCAGTAGTACTTCGTGCGGTGATGTACTTCCGATACCTTTTAAGTAAGACTTACACTTAGTTCTCCGGTATTGATGGATGGACAGATAGATCGATAGATGTTGATTTAACTTCTCGAAAGATGAATACTTTTATTTGAATTAGTGAGTTAAGTAATGTGAAGACTTCGTCTTATATTTTCCAAAATCGTCCTACGTTTTCAGGTAATTTCTAAGTGAGGCTGCTGACTTGCTCAGATCTCGATTTTCAGTTTACATTGCTTCATCATGAATACAAACTTGAGCGTACCATTGTCTGATCATAAGCTTCATTTGAGTGCATAAGTTAGCCTTTCATTTACTCATTGAGACGCTACCTTTTTGGAGACGTTGTGAGTAACCTCTAATGTGAAATATTTGCTCTTTTTGTCTCCGAGTTCCGTTGAGAATTGGTCAGATATGGGAATGTAAAAGAAGGTGTATGTAATGATCCATGACCTTGTCCTGTGCTTAACGAACTTTAAACCAAAAAATCTTGAAATCCATTCATCTTAGAACATGTTTGGTTCACTCGAAAGAGGTCTAGCAGCATACCAGATATGGCTCCATTAGGGTCGCCCTAAGATACGCCAGCCGTTATCTCATTTGCTAATACGGAAGCACTCCTGTTTTGTATGAGAATTTGGTTGTGGGATTTTTTTAAGCTGTTAAAGAGACATTTCGAGGTTTCATGCTTGTGGTTTCTCAGTTGAATTGAGTTTGGATGCTGTGTATTCCCTCTTAGTTTTTGTTTCTCTCCCTTAACCCTTTTAGAGGTTTATAAACACCCCCCTTTCTGTAGCTGACGCAGGCAAACTACCCTGCTCTGGTCGCCTAGATGAATAAAATTGTCTTGAAATGGCGAATGTGTTTTTGATTGTCGGAATTCCCACTCTCGAAACTTATCTTCAAGTAGACCTCAGTAGAAAAATTACAAATATGCAAAGTTTCGATCTTTTTCGGGAAACACTGGCTGATAAAAATATTTTGATGCGCCAGTAAAACCAAGAAAGGGAATTCCACCCTACGCTGCTGCAAAAAAATTGTACTACTCCAACACAACACTCAAAATTTCATATTAACGAGATAAATGGATGGGTTTTCCCGTTTCCTGTTTGTCGTTCACATAATCAATTTGATTTCTCGAAATTGTTTTTTTTTTCTCTTCTGAGGTTGAACAAAACAGCAGATTAAGTTAAAATTACTTCGCATAAAAAATAATGTTTCTCGTTTCCACGACTCAGTTGTAATAATTTTCGCGGCAGTTACAGAAATGTCTTTGAATTTACTAAGAGGATCAATATTCGCATTGCTCGCAGTATGCTCAATGTCTTCAGTTGAGGATGGGAGAATTGAAAAGAATATTATTGGTTGTGAAGTAAACTCAGCATATACTTATTATGTGAACGCCAAATTCACCTGTGGTGCTGGTGGACGAAATTCGCCGATGGACTTCTCCGGACATTTCATGATATGCGGAAAGGCAAGATTGTGGAATCACGTTGACAACTACAAATATGTTCGGTTCGAAAATTGTGAATTTCAAACATTGCCCAAAAAATTGATTGGTCATTTCCCTTACCTCATAAAGCTAAATTTTTCATCAGTTGCTTATGAAACAGTGAACAGAACAGATATTGTAAAGATAAAGCAAATCAAATCATTCGATTTGTCGTTCAATAAAATTGTACAAATTGATGCAGCCGTCTTTAGTGATTTGAAATCACTGGAAGAACTCAACATTCACCATAATCGCATCAGGAAATTGGATCCATTGGCATTTGATGGACTTGTGAACCTAGTAGATCTCGATTTGTCACACAACGAACTCAGTGAATTTACATCTCTATCGACGGTTCCCTTGCAGAAAATGATTAAACTTGACTTGGCCTTCAACAATATCATAATGCTTGGAAATTTCTCGTCAATGGAACTTCTTGAATCGTTGAATTTGTCACACAACAGGTTAAAGAAGGGTTTCGGTGCTGCATTTGGTGTTCTACGAAGTCTTGTGGAGCTGGATTTGTCTCATAATGAAATCGTTGATATTACTGAGATAGCGCTGGGCATATCATCGGATTTGAAAGAGCTTGATTTATCATTCAACAACATTGCAACAATCGGCACCAACCCGGTCATCATTTTGCTTCCTGACGCGGACAAAGAATCAGTCATTTTCGCTAGATTGAACAAATTAGAGTCGCTGGATTTGTCAAACAACAAAATAACACGAATTAATTTTGCGTTGTTTTCTTCTGGCTTCGAAATGTTGCAATCGCTCTACTTGAATGGAAATCAATTGGAAGAATTAACGCCGAATGTGAATACAATATTCCCGAACTTGGAGCATTTGGCAATCACAGATAATAATTTCAACTGTTCGTATTTGAATGACTTCATTTCGACAATTAATCAAACCATCTTAGACCAGACAAACACAAAGAACCTAAGCGAATTGAATGTTCATCGCATCAAATGTAAGCATATTCATAACGCAATAAATGTCAACCATTTACAGAGTTCGAACCAATCATCATCATCAGTCACTCTACCAAGCAATATTGTTTCCATCATGGAAATACTTCTCATTGTTTTTGGTTCAATATTCGTAATAGTGTTGATGAAAAGAAGAGATCTGTTCAAGAAATTCGCTAGTTTTCGGAGATCCCAAGATTCAGATGCCTGTGCAATTGTGAAAGATAAAGAGGTTTTCTAGTCAGCCCGTCCTTATATTAGACTCATCTACCATCCGTATTATTAAGAAATGTAAAATCGAAAGAATGACTCAATAAACTTAGTTTGTAAATTGGAGGAAGAAAATGTTTTTAAAAAAACATAATGTGCACCTTGGAGAGGCAACTCTTTGAAAAGGAACTTGTGGATGATGTATACCAATCAAAAAATCGTTCACAGCTCAAATACGAGTGAGTATAATCACATCAGCCAGCGCCCGGTAGTTTTACAGTGCTGTGTACGATTCCATCTTTCATAGCCACAAAACATCATCATTGGGACTGTGGTAGTAATAGTACCTTACTTCGCCATCAGGTAACTGTGTTTGTAATAGTTTCTTACGTCCTTCCGATGCGAATATCTATTACACGCTGTAGAATAATAGTACATTACGTCACTGCTTCGAAATTGTTGTTTCGACAAAAGCCGCAAATGCCTCAGCGAACTGCAAAAAAATACATTTACCGAGCGGAAACACGTAAAATCAATTGAGCCGTCTTTCGAATCGAGGAATAAATTGTCATCGGTAAAATATGATCTGTGAAACATCATCCGTAAAACTTCGTTGGTTCATTATCATCGAGAAAAATTCATCGGCAGCACACACACACACTCTGAACGTATGTGATTGACTGTCGGAATTCCCACTTTCGAAACTTATCTTCAAGTAGACCTCAGTAGAAAAATTACAAAAATGCAAAGTTTCTATTTTTACTGTAATCTGGAAAAACGGGCTGATAAAGTTATTTTGACGCGCTAGTACAGCCAAAAAAGGCCATTTTACAAATAACAAGATTCGTCACGCTGCTTCCTAGAATGTGTACGACTGCAACGCATATACCACACAAAATTTCAAATTAAAGAGATAATTGGATGGGTCATTCAAATAATCAATTTGATTTCTCGAAATTGTTTTTCTTTCTTTTCTGAGGTTGAACAAAACAGAAGATTAAGTTAAAAATACTTTGCATAAAAAATAAATGTTTCTCGTTTCCACGACTCAGTTGTAATAATTTTCGCGGCAGTTATAGAAATGTGTTCGAATTTACTAAGAGGATCGATATTCGCATTACTCGCAGTATACTCAATGTGTGCTCTTGAACGTGGAAATATCGAAAAGAAAATTGTTGGCTGTGAAGTAAACTCAGCATATACTTACTATGTGAACGCCAAATTCATTTGTGGTGCTGGTGGAGGAAATTCGCCGATGGAATTCCTTGGAGCTCACGCCTTTTTATGCGGACAATGGAAATTACGCAATCACAAGGACAACTTCAAATATGTTCGGTTCGAAAACTGTGAATTTCAAGCATTGCCTAACAATTTGATTGGCCTCTTCCCTTACCTCATCAAGTTGAATTTTTCATCAGTTGCTTATGAAACAGTGAACAGAGAGGATTATAAAAGAACAAAACAAATCGCATCATTGGATTTGTCGCTTAATAAAATCAAACAAATTGATGCAGCCGTCTTTAGTGATTTGAAATTACTGGAAGAACTCAACATTCATCATAATCGCATCAGGAAATTAGATCCATTCGCTTTTGATGGACTTGTGAACCTAGTAGATCTCGATTTGTCACACAACGAACTCAGTGAATTTACATCTCTATCGACGGT
>JANTFA010089116.1:0-14303 GCA_026413405.1 Phytosciara flavipes | reverse complement strand
AGTGAAATTTATCGTATCATTAGAGCAACAAAACGAGTCCATTTTCATATGAATGAAAAGGTACAGGAACAGAATACAAAGGGGCTTACATCCTTCGAATGAATATAGCCTGTGAGAAACAACAAAAAAAAAAAACAGGAAAACAGAAGAAAAAATTTTTTCTTTTAATCTGGAAAAATGAATTTTCACAGACGTTCTACTATTTAGAAGAAAAAAATTCCTTTTTCCAAAACAAAAGTTTTTAAAATTCACGATATCCTCAAATGGCATGAATGCAGTGTGTCTGTGTACATACACCCGGGAAAGGACTCTTGCTCGCAGACAATATCTATCTATACATGCCAACCAGCTCCACTCAGACAAAAAACACTTAACACGTATGACATATGTTATTGCTAAGTTGCTAGCTTCTCACCACCTCATTCTCTTCCATAACATGACAGTAGTGTGTAATGATACATGTGTGTGTGTGTATGCTGTCGCACTACGAACAAAAAATTACATATTCTGCATTTTCTATGGAAAATTCACCGTTTTTTTGTCTCAACGTACGATTTTCTTTATATTTAAAATTTCAGCACACACAAAATAGTTATTTTTCTACCAAGATAGGTATTTTGGAGCACTAGAGGTCAATTGTCGACCCGACGCGAAGCCGAGGTCGACAAGACATCGTGTGTAGAAACAACAAGCCATAGCCACACCTTTCCAATGGAAAACTCCAACTTATTTTCTGCCAACCATCCCCATGAAAACTATTGAGCGATCTAGAAGATTAAACTGTTTTACACATTGCAATGTGCCTTGTAAGGAGCCGACTTGCTGAAACAGTAGCGTTACTTTACTGCCACTATGTTGTATTACGATACTGTGTTGTTACGACACGTTGTTTTGTTTACGATTCAACAATAAGTGACTCTGTAGCCGAATGGCTATAGTCATTGCTTTAAAATCGAGATGATCGAGTGTCGGGTGTTCGAATTCTTATCTTGGCAAGATTTTTTTTTCAGACTAAAATGACTGTGAACGCAGATCGATAGCATGGAAGTTTCACAAGTGCGAAAAAAACGTTTTCTCGCACGCAATCAGTCTCATCAAAGGTATCAGTCAAAAAAATCTTGCCTCATATGGCATCAAACACATGCCACAGAGCGGTGATGATTATGGCTCTGAATTGCAAAAAGTAATAGAAGAAGTAGATATTATAATGCCAGCTCTCTCACTCTGCTCCTTTATGATGTAAATAAAACATATTACAAAAAGAATAATTTGTTTTTGTCGTAAAAATTGTGCTTACAGTCATCATTTGACTGTATATATATATGCGGAGGGTGTGAAGTAACAGCTAATTTTGGTTTTACTCATTTGGTGAAACATATTCCATAACATATGCATAATACTCATCACGGAAGTCTGCATAAATAAAACTCTTATGGTTTCATGCAACTGCAACGATACTTTTCTATGGTTAGATACTGGCTCGAATGGAACACAATTTATTTGTGCAATAAATGCTTTGGATGTACATAAATTGTGGCCTATCGGTTTTCCTTCAGAATTCTTTTTTTTTGTGGTAAATAAAAACGTTTCTACGAACGATATACAAATAAAAAAAAACATTTGGACATGGGTATTCAAGGGGTGAAAGCAACTTGGAAATTGGCAGCGTCTAAATAGCTGAATATCCGATACATTCATACATTTATTCATACAATTGTACAGTTTGACATACCTCACTCTAAATAAAAGTTAAAAGAACGTGAGACAGACTTTTCTTCCATAGAAACTTTGTCCTTAAATACTTTTCACAAGAAGAAAACTTCAAAATACGACAGTGGAAGTGGCTAGTCATCCATTACCGTTACCAAATTCGATGTTCCAAACTCTTTATAGTAGTTTACATTGAATGCTGCTAAAGTAATTCATTACATGAGAAAGCTCACAACTGTCCTGTTGATAAGTGTAGAGTTTACATATCTGAGCCGAAGACGAGGTATGTAACTACACTCGTTGGAAAACAGTTACCGAAGCAAGTTGCTCAAAAACACACTGGTGAATTTGCTTTTGTCATAAAACTGTTTCCAAATTGCAGCATCCAATGTAGTCTGTTTACTGCCTCTCACATGTGAATGTTGAATCTCACAAAGAAACCAAAAATGGTGCAACATGTAATGGATCATTTTCTCAGAGAGCATATTGCTATGTAGTGTTCAATTTTCGCATGGGACATATGGTAAAATATTTTAATTGCTATCCCATGCGGAAAGTCGTCATTACAATGTATGTTTGGGCATGACGTGTACACGTAATAACTACTTTCCACATGGGACGGCGATTAAATAACGTTGGATGCTGCGAAAGTAATTCATTTATTCGGGAGAGTCGGGATTTATGAGACTCGAGAACTCACTGGTTGGCTTTAAGCAATTCACGAGTTTCCAAGGCGTGTTGCTTAAATACACACTCGTGAGTTTGACCTGTATCACGGAATCGTCCCTCATGTAATGAATAACTTCCGTCGCATCCAATGTAATCTACTATTCTTATATGTACAACAAAACGTTTGTTAAAATTAGTAAGACTTTCAGTGTGAAAAGGATTGAAAGAATATTTGAGTTAAATTTAGAGAGTCAGTTTTGGGTCAACTTTCTTTACCCACTTCAAATGGCTTTTAGAAGCTTTTCAGTCACACCATCTTCTAAGACGTAAGACGTAAATCCCTCGAAATATCAATTTTGAATAAATTGTTAGAAAAAATCTTCCAACTAAATGTCACTCGTTGAATCAAAGTTTGGACAGAGCATTCAAATATTGCAACCTTTAGTTCGATACAGAACAAAAACACCGGACTGACATTCGGACCTCGGATGACACTCTCTGAAAAAGTCTCGTAAGCAACGGAATAGCACAAGTCATCCGTAAGACATCAAAAAGTCATAAATCATAACTCACGAAAAGTACTTAAAAGTCTTCGTGAAAAGAGGCGTTCGTCAAATGAGATTGAATTCACAATGCTCAACAGCTTCTCAGTAATCATAATCAATTAACTTCAGATTTCGAAATATTTAGTAAACCACCTGATAAATTCCGTTATTCATAGAAATTCTGAAGCCCCGAAAGCCATGGTAAATCATGCAAGTCATTCAACTCCGGCTCCGGCTGAACTCACGAAAAGTCAAAGTCGGGTCACACCGTTTTCGGAAGTAGTTTCCCCTCGGCTCGCATTGGATTTGCTTAAACACGAATCTCCATTAGTGTTAGTGAACGAAGACACGAAATGGCCTTGAGAGTAATGCCAGTGATTAAACTGAATCCACATTTGAAAATGACGCGGTTGACTCAAGCTTTTCAAATTTCATGCAATGATTTTTACAATGATGAAAGCACGGAATTTCGAAAGCCGACACATTCTCTGTTTTGTCGTTTGAATACATTCTCAAATCAAAAACTCAAGTAAAACAGAGATACAGAAAATGTGGCGATTTCAACATCCTGTCACTGTAGTGTAGATGGTCAAATCTCATACGAATAGAATCTCAGACAAAGCAAAACGAATCAAAACGGTAAATTACGGTGTAGGACGACAACACTGATTCGTATGAAAGAGCATTCTTTCAATTATACAAACAAACTGGTTCCTTTGTCTATCTGATTGATTTCTAGGCGTAAATCATTCGTATTTATTGAGTCTGCTACTAATTATTGATTCCCATTAGAGCTCATCGTTTGTTTTTGTCGTCGCTGACGAGACAATAGATTGCATAGTCCTTTCATTGGACAATTCATTGTTTTGGTTGTTCTTTCACCTGAATGGGTATTCTATGAAAAAGTGAAAATGTCAAACAACGTGAAAGTTGTTGTTAAGCTACGACCGAGATCGGACAAGGAACTTATTGCACATCTCAAAGAGCCGTGGACGATTGTTGGCCATTCGATTAAAAGTCCCAGTAATTCGTTTAAGTTTGGTAAGACTAAAGAATGGATAGAGTGCATTCCGAAAAGAATAATTGTTTCTACTTTGCTCGCCGGCAGATCACATATTCAGTTCATCATCCACAAATACTGATGTTTTCGTTGGAGTCATTCAGTCCATGGTAGAGTCATGCAAAAATGGATTCAACACGACAATATTTACGTACGGTGGAAAAGCTTCGGGTGAGTAAAATGCAAGTCAGTTGTTCTGAACGAATCATCGTTGACTTCGCACTGATATGATTCAGAGTTCCCATGTCATTTATCTGATTCAGTTCGACCATAGCACTGGCTCCTAGCATGAATAACCCTTCACATGATTGAACGGGGCTTGGATCGTATGGATTGTGTGTTTTGACCATGACTCGTCCAAAGAAAACCAGTCATTTTTACGAAAGAATGGCCCTAGTAATTTCTTATGTCCATACTGGAAGCCAGTGCTACGCTTCGGACATTGCCAATATTAAAGTTTTTGTTTTCTTAGGCAAAACATATACCATGGATGGTATAGAAGAGGATCCTGGAATAAGGATTTTGGCTATCGTACATTTATTCAAAGAAAATCAATCGCAAAACAATAGCCGCCAGTTTATCATACGGTACCGAATTGACTGCTTTAACTTTGTAACCGTAAAAAATGCTGCGAATTTCTCTTTTCAGCGTTGGTTACGTGGAAATTTTTAACGAAATGATCTACGATCTGCTCAATCGTCGTCAAAATGTCCACTTCGAACATAATAGCACACAAATGTCGAACACAGAGGTGATCGTTAAAGACCTTGTGACGCTTCTCAAGCTTCTGCAGAAAGGCAACAACGCCAAGACTCCGACCATCGAAAATAAAAGTTCGACCAGCCATACAATTTTCCAAATTGTAAGTGAAAATATTCCTTGAACTTAACATGGTGTCGATGAAAGTCGCGATAATTTTTCCCGTTCGGGCTATAGATAATCGAGTCACAAAATGATGAGAATGGGCCAGTTCAAGTCAGTCATTTGAATTTTGTTGATTTGGACCGATCGGAAGGAGCGCTAATCAAAGACGAATGTGGCACATGTACCGACGAAAGCATGAAGTATTTCTGCGAGGCCATTGTTGAACTTGGCAAAGAAGAAACATTCGGACGATATTCAAAATCCAGATTGACTAGAATGCTGAAGTCAACATTGAGTGGAAATGCCAACATTGTGATAATTTGCAACGTTAATCCGACAGTACTGAACGAAACAACAAACACGTTGAAGTGCGTTTCGAACGACTGTAACGAATAGCCGAACATTTACATCGCTCTCGTTTCTAATCATTTCAGTTTTGCTGAAGAAGCACAGAAAGCTAAAATTTGGCCGAAATGCAGCAAAGTCCGATCTAAAGATACGATTACGAAAAAGGTACGCGATGAACTGGCAAGAATCAGAACACAACCCCCAAGTGATTCAACGAACTTCTACGACAAGTTAGCTGAACTGGAATCCATTATCTTAATGGGAAATAATATGCAATCGAAGCGCGACAGTGCTATCAAACGGTATGCAATGGAAGTGTTGCAAACTCGTCCTTTTTTCGTTGATGGTTTGGCCGGACTGGGTAAAAAATATCAAATTGGTGAAATGGATGGCAGATGCATGGATTCACAATCAAGGTAAATGGCTTCACTCGCTGTCTTTCGTTGAATATGGCTGACACTTATCGGTTCTAATACCTTCTTTCCAGAGCTCAACGGAAATGTATGATATTTAAATGGTCCGACTACTATTTGGAACGTGTAGGATTCGAGATCAACATGAAAATGCGACGCAACTTAAAATATGGAAACAACCTGGTCGGACGTTCCGATATAAACGACGATATCAGCATTTGCATTGATTCCGCGGAATGTTCCCGTAAACACTGCATCATTACTGTGGCAGATGACGAGTCCGTTTCGCTAACGGATCTAAATGTAAGATTTTGTTGTGGTTTTAAAATTGACTTTCCGGAAAACATCCGACCAAATTGCGTTATTCTTTCTAGTCATCGAACGGTACCGCAATAAACGGAGTCTTCAACAAAGGACAAACTGTGACTCTTCGTGAAGGCGATGTGATTGCTATTGTGAGCAAGGGGAAAACTGAACTTTCGTCTTTCGTTGGAAATTTTGATTGCACGGTGTACCGACTACGTAGATTTGCCACAGAAACGTTGCTAACATATGATTTGATCGAAGATGATGGAGATAGCAGCGTAATTGTTTTAAGCGATGACGACAGCCCTGACCAAGACGATACGTGCTACATTCCGATGGAAATGGAAGTTGATTTATCTCTGCCTTCAGCATCAATTGAAGTGCAAACTCCCACTGAAGGCCAAATGATAGCTGAGAGTATGGAACAGAATCAGCTAGACAAAGATGTGTCAGCAACTTCCGGCGATTTGTTATCGGATGAGGGATTTGCGGGATTTGACAGTGATCATGAGATCTTGAATGATTTATCTACATTTGAAGATCTGGGTGACATAATTGGGTACGAGTAAAATTTGGATTGAAATGTTTCCGATTTTCACAGTCTTTTTCCCTGCTTCAATTCCAGCTCACACATAGCAGAAGTGGAAACATCAAATTTGGGCAATTTAGCTCGAGAATTGGCCATGCTGGCAAGTGACCCAGAATTGGACATGCCGCCCAGTGACCCAACGGAAAATGTCAGCCTGTCACAACAATTTGATCAACTGAATCGTGCCCATGCCAATGACGAAAAATTGCTCTCTGAAGAACGTGAAGTGACCAAATTGAAAACGATTCAAATGACCGAGGAAAATTCGAAACTGATGAGAGAAACTAAGTGGCTGGAATTGCAACTGGCTGCATTGACCAAAGAAAAGAATGATTTGCTGGCCGAAAATTTGAAGCTGCGGGAAATCCATAACGGTTGCTGTAAATAGAATTTAATTAAGCACAAAAGACACACTTGAATGGAATGAATCAATGCACGTTGGTTGCCCCGGCATTTATATTTTTATATTTTGTGATATTATTTTACATGAAAGAAATGAAGTGAATCGAAACAGTGCCCATTTTATTTGAGTGTTGCATTTATGGGAAACATTGGATTTAGCTCCAAGAGGAGACAAACTTGTTGGGGAATGTTGGAGTGCATCAGATGTCGTTGTGTTAGGGTGCGTGGGAAGATCACCAAAAATCTTTAATGAACAGAAGAGGTAGACCAGCCAGCTTCACTCTGAATACTCTGTTCAGATCATTTGGATGGATTCTTTTGAAAAACATCCCACCGAAAGTGGACGCACTTTTTTTTGGACTTTTTGATATGTGTCTAGAAAGTTACTCGGCCCTAGAAGCTAAAACAATTTTTCCCCGACGCACGTGTCGCTGGTGGGCGGTGATCAAAAACCGAAAACATGCATTTTTCATATAGAAATTACTCATGGTATATGGTCGTGAGGTGCGTCATTGAAAAGATATTTGAATGTACTTTCGGAACAAGAAGGGTCTTATGGGTGTTTGGAAGCATCTGAGAAGAAATATGAGCACTTAAACACTTCAATTCCTCATATTTCTTCTTTAATGCTTTCAAACCCCGATAAGACCCTACATTCCCCAAAAGTGCATGCAAATTCTTTTCTAATGACGTCCCTCACGACCCTGCACCCTCCATTCAATAGGAGAAATTTCCATGTGGCAAATGCATGTTTTCGGTCTTTGATCACCTCCCACCAGCGACACGAGCGTCGAGGAATTTTGAAAAGATGGTTTTGGCTTCTAAGGCCGAGTACTTTTGGCTGTTTAGGCTGTTTTTCAAAAGAATCCCTCTTGGGAATTTCATGTTTTGTAAGTCGATCCCTTAACTTAGCCACATAGTGTTTACATCTAAAAAAGCAACAGCCGTTACTTTATTGTTGTTGAAAATCAAGATACGTTCTTCGAACAATCTCATGAGAATATGTACATCGTTGAATGTTTATTTCCGAGCTAATTTATCAGACAATAAGTGCATTCGTTTGCAACCATCTAGCAACCTAGAAAGCTGGACCTTTTCAATGATTTTATCATTTGAACCTGGTTACTCAGGAGGCTAACAAGTTCTTGGCTTCGTTCGCTGGCTCATCGGACTTGAATATTATGATTACAAAAGCCATTTTCCAGGACTTCGGAAAGTATTTAGGAATTTTTTTTAGGGCAATATTAGGAATAGACCCAGGCGCATTAAATTGTTTATTTTTGCGATTTTCAAACCTAATTTATTGTTCTATATTTTCGTCAGATATTTGTTCGATGTCATCGTCTTTACGTTTGTCGCTTTCACTACCGCATAGGGCTCGGAACAGATCAAGTCTATCTGATAAATTTTTGAATTCGACCAGATTTCCGGTTGCTCTGATCTTTTTTAAACATGACATGATCTAATTTTTTCAGATCTGATCTAATCTAGCTGATCTGGTGAGTTTAACAAATATTTTTCGATGTTCCAAGCAGATCAGATCAGGTCATTCGAAGGCCTGATCTGTCCATTCAGATCAGATCAGTTATGAACAAAATCAGACCAGATAAAATCAGATTGAAGTAAAGAAAATCTGTTTCAGGTTCGAATCGTGTCAGATTTTCATGTTTCAGATCAACCTGTTCTTAACCGGTTTCGAGCGCTACTACCGCTTTGAGTGCCTATTATTTCCCAATTTTCCCAAAATTTCTTTTTCAAATGTTCCAAAAAGCTGTTCCCAAACGATAGTCTCTGAATCGAAATGTGATGGACTTTTGTTTAGGTGTATGACCAGTTCCGCATCTTCCAGATTCTCTTAAGAAGCTTCGCATTGATTTTAAGCTAATAGTAATATTAAATGAAGTACAAGATTTAGAGTCAAGCAAAACTCAATTGTCAGTACAATATTGCAACGAAACACAAGTCTGAGTAAGTCGTCTGAGTCAGAGGATATGAACTTCTCATTCATTTCGTCGATGGTCTGCATTTCTTTTTGTTAGTTTTAATTTAAAACGAACACGCTTTTTACACTGCACACATTACGGTCTTGTATGGACCCGAGTGTAATAGTCAAACACTATACACTATTCAAATGTGATGTATGTAATTTCAAAGTTTTTTTTCTTCTTTTTTTTATTTATACATTCCCTCTGGAAAATTCTCTTTTTATTTTCTTTTTACATAGCCACACCAGTAAAATTCTACATTTTACATAGACGAAAAAGAGGAAAAAAAAATTTTTTGTTTACAAGCCATTGCCATAACCAAACGATGTGTGTGTGTTCAGCACATGTTGTGTCGAGTTAAATTGTAGCATTAATTTTTAAATGATTTTTTCAACTAGCTACCGAGTATTTTTCCCATAAAAATTCTATTTGAAATCATAAAAACTGGAGTTCATGATAATGTTGAGAAGGAAATTTCTTTTCTAAACTGACTAGAGCGCATAGAAAACGTACGTATAGATGGATGTTTACTCTTTTCTTTCTTTGCTTTTCTTTTTTTTGCTTGCAAATGGAAGCATCGTGTACTTTTCTCTTCTTCTAAATGATCTCCGACAACTAGTTTCATAATAACCTTAGGTCAATGGCAGCGGAACTGTTTTTTCTTTCCTTCCAATATTTTGTCACATTTAGTTTTTGTCTTAAAATCGATACCATTGATGGTGTTGGATGAATCGATCGTAATACTTTCAATAGAAGAAGTCTGAGCTTGCAGTAACGACGACGGTTTGTACATGTACACGAATAAAGACATGGCTAATGAAACACGTCTCTACTGAACAATTTTCATAATTCGAATCATTTTTTCATACAAAATGCAGTCAAAATCGATCAATATCAAAATGTTTTGACTTTGAAATTCTATTTTTAGCCTCGTACGAGGTTCAGTGGGCTATCAGGTTCAATATCCCGTTTGTAATGATCGGAATTCGAACCAGATGGTAAGGGCATAGCGTATTATATACCGAATAAAAATAAAAATGTCTGTCTAACTTGGGTGAATAAAATCCGTTTTTAATAAAAAAAACTTCTCGAAAGCTAGACGAAATAGTGAGGTCAAGTTCGAAGATTGCCATTTTTGGACGGCCCATGTCTGAGCTATAGGGCTCTTTAAGTTTAGTTTCATTTTTTGAAGATGTCTACGGATGTCTACTTTGGGAGTATAAGTATAGAAGCGAATCATGGGTACTATACCAATCCAGGAAAAATAATTCATTAAAATCGGGTCTCTGGATGGTGAGCTTAGGCCTTAGAGTGAGGTTGAGTAGGCTACAAAGTGTTTTCTGCATATAAATCAAGTAAATATTATTCAATTGCATTTGGAACGGTTGGCCAACACCAATCTAATTGCAATTAGTCCAGTAGGTCATGAAGTAGAGCCCATGGACTGAGGCCGCAACTAGGCCTTAAGTATTTTCTGCGAATAACTCGAGCGAATTTTATCCGAATTCCGTGACTTTTTTGGTTTCATTTGAACAGCAAATAAAGTGCGAATAGAATGTTGACCAAACGATATTAAAGTAGGGCTCTCAGACTGAGGCCCGTACTCAACCCTTAACTAAAGGGCCTGAAGCGTTTTCTGCGTTTAAATCGAGTAAACTCTTTTGTACTAGGTATGCGGCCATGATAGGATTGCGTAGGCACTAGGGCTACGTAAGTAGTAAGGCTACTTAAGATATATATACGGAATCGTACGGGGCTTCGTCGCAGCCAGCGTCTGCTACGGTCTCTTCTGGCTTTTTCCTACAACTTACAATGAACGTGAATAATGATAATAATTACATTTTCATCTGTCGGAATCAAATAATTTCACGGACAATTAAATGAAATTCTATGTATCACCTGTCAAATTAATCAGAATTTTTCACAGGTAATTCAACTGTGTACCGTGACTGGTGATGATATATAACAATCCTCGTAATACAAATTACGACCGAAGTTTTGCTGAGTTAGTATCCTCTATTATAATGCTCTGACAGAATATGAGTTGATTAGCTCTAGATTGTAGTATTGTTAACAGGTTGAAATACACGAAATCTTCTACTTCATTTTTGTTTTATAGACAATTTGTTTTTGTCTACATAAAACTAATCGCCTGACCTAGTCGACTGTTGTCGATAACACACATACATGACATATAGGCGTCTGTTATAGGTTGATTTTACAGGCAATTTCACTGGAGATTTGCCAGCTTCATGAGCTGTATGAATGGCATCCGCCATGACGTGCAGCTAAAAGACATGGTAAAGTTACATGCAATGCATACACGGTGTATACAAAAATGTTTTGGCTTTGAAATTTGCGCACGAAAAAAAAACCAGTAAAATGAAAATGGCAAACTGTAAATTTCCATCGGACCGTCTCACGACAATAGCTGGTATTGATGAAATTAGATATTATAGAAAAAACGAATTCGAATTTTAATATTTTTACGTTTCGAGCGACAATGTATTTTTCACATTATTTTGTCACATGCTTTTGCCAATGACATAATACACTCCAATAAGTATACAAAACGATATTCAACATCTGTGTGTTATTTATACGGACAAATCACGTATATGTTTGCGCCGTAAACTGTAGGTATATTGAATGCACTTCCGATAACAATTATCTCTCATTTTTATTGTATCAAATACACGTTTCAAGTGGCTAAGTATAAATGATTGTATTTTGATTTGGTATAATTGGTATGTTAGAGTCTAGGATTGTATATACGCTTCAATTCGACGACAAAGAATAAATTTTTGGAATATTTTCCATCTATATTCGACACTGTAACCATTAGCAACAATGACTGTGAATATGGATAACGAATCTAGTTCTTAGATGATTCAAGTTGCATTTCTATATAAGTCCATGACCTGTCCCGTGAAAGATGAACCAGTCTTGAAAAAGTAACAGGCTCGGAACGGGTCAGGTTCAGTCAGACAGGAACTCGAACCTGATCTTGACTCGAACCTGATATTGATCCGATTGGCTCAACCCGAACTTGACGTAAATCCTAAATTTTCAAATGAATCAAGTCCGACTCGAACATGACGTGATCTATCTGAAAATTTCTGGTTCAGGTCAGGTTCGGTATAAACCCGAAACAAATTCACAGTCGAACTATTGCAGGTTCGGGTTGAGCCCGAAATTTAAAGATTCAAGCTCAGGTCAAGATCCGGTTCGGATCAACCTGAACTGAAATAGGCTCGGAATTCGTGAGACTTTTTTTTCTTAGAGCAACCTTCATGGAACCTTTAGTGGTATACTTATGAGCCACTTCCGAACGAATCGAACATGCTCTAAGGAAATTCCAATGGATTGCGAGATATATTTTGGTTTGCACTTCTCGTTAGCCACGGGACAAGGTCATGCATGGATGACTAGGTAATATAATATTCAGATTTTTATTTCAAATGAAACACAATCGTAACCGGTACCATTCTACGAGTATTCTTGGCATTTTAATGCTGAAACTAGAAAGTCAACGTTATGAACATTTAACATTTTGATGGACCGCCTGTTACATGTAAACCGTATAGACCATGCATTCAAAACTGAAGGACAGTGTGTGCTGTGAATCAGTGCAATCCATCAAAATGATTCACCCCTGCATTGTGTCATAGACTAATGAATGAGAACATTTAAAAAAGGATTTTTCAGTTTCTATAAATAGGTTATCATAAAGTGGTGTCATGTTGTTCCCTAAATTTATTATTCTATAATCTTCATCTCCATCATGCATTGTGAATGGCTGAGATTTATTAAATTTTAAAGTTCGTAAACTAAATTCTCTCGCACAGATTACAGTACACACACACACAACATATAAACAGACAACATTCATAAATCTCATTATCTTGTGTAGTTGGAAGCCACATATGTGAAAAAGTTATTTCAATCTGTTTTCGATTGCAGTTGTTCCACTTCCTGTCTTATAGCCGTAAATGTTTTCTACAATTTTTCGTACAACTAGTTTCTTCATCACATTTCTTTTCTTCTTCTTCTTCTTTCTCTCAATTTCATTTTGGAATTTCTGTTCACACAAATATTTTTTTGTTTTTCTTCTTCAATTTAGTCTAAACTGAATGCGTTCGTATAAATATATTGAAAAGAAGAAGAAGAAAAAATTGTAATCCCGGCATGTGTGTATCTCTGCTACATGTTACGACACACCTATCATATCATGTTCACAACACGAATTCGATATTTATTCAATCAATTTTCAAAATAAAAACAGACCCGTACGAATAGTGCACGGCGTGTAGCTAAGTGTCTATAGGAGGTATAAAACTCAAAACAACGCTGCATATTTCGAGCATTCCATTTAAACTCATCCCTTTTTGGAATTGCTAACAGAAATTTGGAAAGTCCCGTACGAGGTCTGATTTGAAAATTGAACTCTAAAAAGAACCCATCAAAATCAGATGAAATTTGCTTGAGATATAGCCAATCACTAAACTCCAAAATGACGGCCATATTCATAGGCCACTGTTAACTCACCACCGCACTACTGCCGTCATTAATTTTTAAACAAACACGAAAATTGGATGAAATTTAATCGAGATATCGACGAAAACTCTACCTTCACTGTACGGTCGAGTCAGGGCCGGGATGGCTACCTGTTGGCCCCTCAGGCAATTGACAGCGAAACGGTTAGGTCAGCCCTGAAATTTTGAGTCGTCCCGATCTCCATATAAAAAACTGTCGGCAACGCTCGATCGCACACTATGGCCAGTCCGGGCCTGGGTCGAGTAGCTCAATAAGACTCACTCTAGAGACTCTAACTACGAATTTGTGCAGTCAATTTATTTCCACCATTTATCAGCTTCTTACAAGCAGTACTGCTGAGTAGATCTTGAAAATACCACCAATTCGACCTCATCTCTGGATCTCTGGTTCGACTGATTTTGCTCATCTTCGAATTTAAACTGGAATTTGTGAATACAAATCTAGGAGAAATGTTTCATGATTGATTTCGTTTTCCTCAAGTTATTCTCTTCACGAACACGCTGACTAACACTTTTTTATTGCTGATTTGGCATTTAGGGGTGACCCCAGAAGGTTACCCCTTCACACAGCGATTCGAATTTAACGTGTTACAAATGGAGGAGCAACTCAATAGCGTAGTGGTTAACTCGCCTGCTTTCCACTAAACGACTGAGGTTGCCAATGCGAGAGTTCGATTCCTAATTGTGGCAGAAAAAAAAACGATTGTCCGACGTGTGTAGAAAACACAGCTGTTGTAGTTGTTGAAAAAAACTGTCACACGGCTTGCGGGCAAAGATATTGTTGGAGACGCTGGCATTCTACTCCTACTAGTTTCGCTTCTTAGTGCATAGAAGATGGTACTCAACATAGATTTAG
>JANTFA010089005.1:0-14303 GCA_026413405.1 Phytosciara flavipes | reverse complement strand
CCGAAAAATTCAGCTTTCATCACGAGTCACGAACGGCTATTTTTGCGCCTGAGGACCATAATGAGATGAAACTCAAAAACAGAGAAAAGCCATCAGCGGCTGGAAAAGTAACTTTCCCGGTCGCAAATATCATTGTAGAGAAACATCTAAAAGTTGACCGATGTACTGTTTTCTCATTCTGAATAAAATCACCGTTTGATACAGACGTGTCTGTCTCTAAATTTATTATTGTATCTTCAGCAACGTCCTCGAATCCCTGGAAACTCCAATAAAATTCATTTGTCGTTTTAAACAACGCATCGCGCAGTTACGATGAGCTTGACAGGTGACATGACAAGTACCTCATTTGTATGGAAATTTTAAACATTTTTTATGAGTGTAATTCGAATGCAGGAAACACTGTTCGATTCGGATAACTGACACCTAGATACGCGACTGCATGGTGCGTTGTTTTAGAGGACTTGAAAGTATATAAAATGTTGATGTGTGGGTTTAGCCTATTTGGTAAAATTAAAATGCTCATAACATGTCCAGGTCGTGCCTGTTTAAATGAAATGACCTGACAAAACCATCATTCGGTTCCAGATTCAAACTTGTCGTCGGAACCGGAACCGTTAATGTGATAGAATTCCAAATTAAATGAGAAAAACTTATTGGCTTAGTCGTTCTGCTCTTAAATGCTACAAGTTCATTTTAAAACGAACGTTTTTGTGTCTAATGATTTAACTATTCGTAGCCCTTTTTAAATATACGCAAGAAAAGAGGTTGCTACCACAAATAATAAATTGTACTTATCACAAGTCTGTTTAATTACAATATTTGGTGAAACCCTTGACACACTAATCATAATTTGTATTATTGAGCATGGCGCGTTTCCACGTTTCTATATCATAATTTAGTGATTATCTTTTGCAGAATAATTTTTCGTTTTTGTTTTGTGTGTTGTCATTGTCTACGGATCGTGTCGTTGATTGTTTGGTTCAATGGACTATAATATTATTCTAATCGAATGATTTTCGTGAATGATATAATGAGGTCATGGATTCCGTTGCTATATTTTTATCACCGAGAGCGAGCGAGAGATAGATGGAGAGAGAGAGAGATAGGGTTCTATGCTAAAAATCAATCGAGATCGATCATTTTTGCTTAGAATGGGGAAAAATTCGTCTCTATGATTGGGAAAATGTGCTTTCCCCATTTCTCTATTTTGTTTCTACATTGAGCCACAGCTTGGTTGGTTTCTTTTTAGTTTAGTATTTCGGTAAATTTTCTAAATTTTCTATTCGATTCATAGGCTTTCGAGAACAACATAAACTAACGATTGATTATTTGGGTCGCGATTGGGTGTTATTCGATTTCTATCATATTTGATCCATATACACACACACATCCATAAAATGCACATTTACTAATTAGAATTGATTGGTTTTGTTCCTGGGAGGTGCCGCGTAACTATACTTTATCTATCGCTACAATATTGGTGCTGTTCGGTGAAACATCTTTCTCTTACTACTTTCTGTTTACTCTAATAATTTCTACAACGCCAAATCACCAACGAATTTCTACTTCTCTAAAAAATTTCTTCTTTTTTGTCAACGAACGCATAAAAACCACTCTGAAATGGAATCGATTCTGCGATGGAAATGTGGAAGATACATTTGGGCAATGAAGCGTCAGAGAAACAACATCATCTGTATGGAATCACACAGCACGTAGCAACTGAATGCAGATAAGATTGCGGATTGCCGAAAAAGAGTGTTGCAGAGAATGTTTATTCCCTCAACAGTGTCTCTTAGCCAAGTGCCGGTATATCCATGATAATTTTAGTCATTTCAGCCATTTTTAAGTTCACAGCATGACTTGCTGATATGGCCGTTTCCATGAGATGTTTACTCCGGAAAATTTCATAAAAAATCTATCAAAATGTTGCAGGACAAGAGAATTCCAATGAAGTTTTGATGAACTTTGTAAAATTATCCGAAGTAACGTGGACAGCTAATGTAATATGCCGCAAAGTTCGGTGCGAAAATAGTTTCGTGTCAGTTCCCACACTCAGTCACCTAATGCTCGGAACAGGTTAGGCCAGGTCTGTACTGAACCTGGGAAAAACTGATTTAAATTATGTCACGGTCTGGTTCAATAAAGTCTGAACACGAAAGCTTTTTAATTCAGGTCTGGTAACTTCAGGCCCATGTTGGTTTAGGTTCCGGTTCACCTGATATTTTCAGCGCAAATTTTTGACCTAAACCTGAAATTACCAGTCGTTAAGTTACTAGATCTGAAATTGCCAGAGCTGAAGTCATCACACATGAAGTTACCAGACCCAAAGGTACCACATCTGGAGGTACCAGATCTGAAGTTACCAGACCTGAATTAAAATTTCAGGTTCCGGGCTAACCTAAAATCTTAATATTCATGTTCAGATCAAAATCAGGTTCAGAACCTGTTCCACCATTTCTTGCCGTGTTTTAATATTCTGATTTTATCCGCGTCCGAGCTGTAAATGTTGCGATGGAGATTTCGAATCAGTACCTCATCATCTATTAATTGACCGAAAAGATCTCCGTTCGTTTACTGAGAATCACAGTTGCTTTAATTCGAAAAGAGCGAACTCAACGTTGAGTTCACTCTTTTTGATTTGAAACTTTCGAGTTTTTCTCCTTGATAAAATTTTGGAAGCTCTTTCGGCGTGGAGATTTGCATCCAAATTTAATCGTTTGGTCGGTGTGCAGTTCCACTTTTCCAGCCACAATCGGATGGCAAAATGATTCGAATTTCAGAGTAATTTTTGTAATTCCGTGTGATTTCGTGTCAATATAAAATCTTAGAAAAGAATTTCCATTTTATCGTTAAAAATACTTATTTAGCCTAACAACTACAGTCACTTTCATCTATTATCGAGATCAAAAACCATTTTCAGAACGAAAAACTCTGTACAACACACACGCGTGTCTATAATTTTGATCCGTTTAAACTATGTCGCTAAATTCACGAATATCACCGTTTGTTTTGTTGTTTGTGTTAGTTTGGTTTCAAAAAACCGCAACCCAAAAAATGTTTAGCAAAAAAAACGAAAATGAATGAGACAAGTTTAGGGTTGGTCATATCCCTTGTAAAGTTCAACAAAATAAAAAGTTTTGGATAATTGTGATCTAACAAACCCATTACACCATGGTTCGGTATAAAAATTATTTGAAAAGAAAAGTATTCTAATCGCTAAATCATGTTTGCGTTTTCTTTATCGGTTTTTGTTATTCAATTTTCTTCTTCTTCTTATTTTTCGTTTAGTTAACAATTTGGATTAAACATCATTTTGACTTAACATCTAAATTTATCCTCCATTTTTAGACCATGTATTACAACACTGTGTTAAGTAGTCGATTGACTGAATCTCAATATATCTGGGCTTTGTTCTTCCTTCTTTTTTTGTTTCCAAGCAAGCACAAAAGTCTCTGCATTTTGTTTCCACAATCGAACAACTTTCACGAATCGAAAACACATCGACAAAAGCTCTTCATTTTCCGAATTTACAATTAATGTTCCCTGGTGGTCACAACTTCCCAAAAAGTCGCGAGAACTGAGGAAAGTCACGAGTCATCTGGAAGTCCCAAAAGTCATGGCAAGTCATGCGGCTGCGGTAATTATTCTATAAGTCACGAATCGTCCAAGTCAAGCCACACAGTTTTTTGTTTTGTTTTGAGAAGTGTCGCAAACAGTCCAAATTTAACGCTGCGATTGACAAGGACATATTTGCGTGCGTTTCTTTTTAAATTCAAAGTCAAAAGACTTCCACAGCGCACGAGGTTCACAGTGCCGCATTTACAGTCGAAATCGGTATAAAATTGACTGGACGTTTTCACTTTGAATTGTCATTTGTATTGTGAAGATGCTTCTGTTGAATTTTGAAATGAAATATAACAACGAGGAACTCTCACAGAAGAAAGGGACACTGTCACTATGAGGAGTTTTTCGTGCGTTTCCAACTTGTACCATGACTTACATACTTTTGTTGGAACATCTTGGGATCCCGGGATCATCGTACTAATTCGGCTGCACGAAGTTTGGCAAGATCATAACGAATTTTCATTTCGGGATGTTTGTGTTCAACACTACGATGATTCTTGGGTCGATACATGCACTCCGCACATGTAGTAGTCCATCCATGACCTTGTCACCGTGACTAAAAAACTTTAAACCGAAATGTCTCGCAATCGATTAATCTTTTCTCAGAGCATGATTGGTTCATTCGAAAGTGATACCAGGTTCCATGAAGGATGCTCTAAGAAAAGTCACACCGATTCCCAGCTATTTCAAGACCGGATTTCATTGATCGTGCGACCGGTCATGGAACTAGCCATATACAATTCAAATCCAGGTTGAAGCTGATGTGTAGCCACTTAGGGTCGTTTTCATGGAAAAGTTCAACTAATCGGTTGAAAAGTTTTGGATTTTTAGCAGCACAAATTTCTCAAGTACTGCGAATTATTGTCTACGTGTATGGTGAATGTATAGTACGTTCACTTGTGAGACGGATGAGTTAATTTGTATATGACAAACATCAAGTGGATTAATAGGACGGGGGAAGCTTTATTGCGATGAGATGTGCCTTCGACTTGTTGCGAATAATATTCGGAAATTTGCTCAACCGAACTTGGAAATGGAAGAAATTTTTTCTATTGGAATACAAAAATGCCAGGAAAGGAAAATTGTGTCGCATATGTGTAAAACAGGTCTGAATTGATTTCGTTTTTACTTCAATCTCTCACCTCCTCCCACTTTCTACCACTCGTTTCTTTTTCACATTTTATTTCTGGTTTTGTTTTGTTTTAATTCTACTGAGTTAACGATAGTTCATTATGATTATGCTCATCTATAAAAAAGCTATGGCGATGTTATGTGACGGTATTACCATTTTGAATTTGTGGTAATTTTGGAGCACCCGTTGGCAAATGATGATGACGATGTACCGATGATGTTGAACGATTCATACTGTGATTCAAACTTAGCATACTTTCGTCGGAGGACGAAAGATGAACACGCAATTTATTTGTGGTTGGTACAGCACTGTTTGTAGTTGTGGTAACTACAGTGCCGCCTCCACCAACACCACCAATAGCTCCGCCACTATTACTATTCGTTGTACCGCTGTTCAACTGATTTGTTTTATTGGGACAATACATTATTGGTGCTGGTAGTTTTAAGCTATTGGTGACTTTGATACTTTCGATAACACTTACGTTATTTGACGAATTCGACGAGTTGGCATTTGCGTTCGGATGCGGCGGTCGGGGTAACCGTCGGCGAAACCACGAGTGGCGCAACGCCTGCGACGGTGTCATGCGCAATTCGGGATCTAATTCCAAGCATCCGCGCAGGAAGCTCAAGAACAACTGATCATCACAGCCTTTGAGAGCGGTTCGCAGATCTTTGCCGCCCGGTGGTCGTCGCTCTTTACCGCGTCGCGACAAACCGGGACCAAGTATGATCGTGCCGTCTTCGAGCGTTTCGGCCGAACAATACCTTGGATAGCCTTTGGCAGAAATGAAATTCTTTGCCCGTTTCGATTGGTCGAGTAACGATTGCGGTGGCATTCCTAACAGTTCTATGATGCAGGCCAACTGGTCAGCCTCGTCTTCGCCCGGTAATAATGCGTAACCGGTTAATAGTTCGGCTAATATACAGCCCAGCGACCACATATCAATGGCCATACCATATTTAACGCCTAAAATGACTTCAGGTGCACGATAAAATCGAGACTGAATGTATGTGTAGACCCTTTGGTTTTCATAACACGAAGAACCAAAGTCAATAACCTGGAAAAGATGATATTTTTTTTTGTTTTAATTTGATGCTCTGGTTACAAAGGAATTGAATGGATTAAGAAAAGAAAAAATTGTTTGATGTGAACCAACCTTTATTCCTGATCGTCCCTGTTGCTTTAACAAAACCTGCAACACAATAAAAAAGTGTGATAAGTCGACGGATCATAACGGAACTCAGAACACGGAAAGGAGAAGTGTTTTCCCGTATGTCGAATTGGGTGGCTTACATTTTCAGGCTTCATATCACAATGAATGATTTTATTCCTTGACAGTGCGTCCAAACATTGTAGCAGCGAGTGTGCAAATTTTCGCACCAATTGCAGACTAAAACCTTGGAATTTATTCTTTTTTATCAGCTCATATAAATTGATGTACAGAATCTCAAATGTGATGCACATGTGATTACGAAACGTGAAGTAATCGTACATGTGTATTATGTTCATGGTGTTATCTTTGTCTTGTTTACGAAGATGTTGCAATATACGAATCTCCTCTTGAGCTTGCCGATGAAATCGTTTCTCGTTTCGTACCATTTTCAATGCAACATGTTCGTGTGTTTTGTGGTCGTATGCTTTAACCACTTGACCGAAACTACCTGTAAGACAAAGAAAGTGTAATGTTGATTTTGTTTTGTGGCTGGGTGTTGAATGTCTCTTATGGTATAGAGGATAGAATTTCTCTGTTTTTCGGTTAATTTGTTAGGAAAGTTTTTACAGATTTGCGAACCAGTTTCATAACACAGCGAGCTAACTGTGTAGATTTACAGGGCTTACAGGTACAGGTGCTATAAAGTGTCTCTAAGGATTTTCTTCACAAATTTCAATTAATTTTCAGTTTCGCTGTTTCGTTTTTAACATTTACAATTCCACTACAGGTAAGAGTGTTACTCTAAATAGGGCACTGAAACTGGACAGTGTATCTCTTGAACAACTCTTGAACACTGTAAAAAAAACCGTTTCATGCAAAATAGTACTCTATTTGACAGCTGTCGACTTTGATCACTTTTGCCTGGAGTGTATTGGTTTGACACATGGTGTGCTACCGTGATCACTTATGCAGCGGAAACATTAACGTTAGCAGAAGCATCCGACAGTAAATCGAGAAATAGGCACACAAAGAGCTAAGAAACGAAGTATGCTTGGAATTACACTCAGAGACAAAATTGCAAGTCAATGGAATCGACAGTCTTTGATGTTATGGAAAGAGCTAAATTAGAGCTGGGCACGACACACTGCAAAACGGATGAACGTTGGACAAAAACTATCATAAACTGGAGATCACCTTCAACAGGAGCTAAAGGCAGATCGCCATTGAGATGAACAAATGAAATCAAGACAGTAGCAGGCTTAAAGGTGCAACAAGTGACTATAAATCGTTCGGAACGAAATGAAATTGAGGAGGCACACATCTAGCAGTGTATACAAACAGGCTGAAAAGGAGAATAGGAGAAGAACGAAGAAATGTGTACGTCATAATGTTGTAGCTACTTTCTTCGAAATTTTCTGTCTTCATAAATTGAGTATGTCGTTAAACGATGAAAGAGCTTAGAGAAGAAGAGTAAAATCGGTCAGTCAGCTAACGAAGTCTCAGAATCCCTTGGACTACAATATGGTCATTATGAGGTTCATTCCGTCTTAAGTTTGTGAGTAATCATCGAGGTACTTGTAAATTTTCTACTGAAATACGAATTTGAGATGCGAAACTATTTTTCCATAAAAGATGAAGAAATTACTCGTTTCAAGGAATGGCCGAAAACTATGAGCTACACTCTAAATTTCAGTGCGGAAGTATATTAGGTTGACGATATGGATGCAAAGTTGTTTTTGAATTCGAAATTTTAATAGAGCTTTTTCAATAGATTAACAAAACAAAATAGAACAAAATGTTCAGGGTACACTCAGCCTATAATAATTAGTAGCACCTTTTGGACCCACATATTCTGACATGACGACTAAAATAACCTTTTTACCACAGACTTATAAAGGCTAGAAAGTTAATGCTAAAGGCGCAAAGTTTCAAATTTGAGAGAACACTGGAGTTTGCTGTTAGAACGGGTTGAATCAGTGGTAGAGTAGTGGCCTTCCACCAAGAAAATGCGTGAAAATTTTGAAATTTACAAGACGATAGAATAATGAGTTGATCATCAACCAGCTAATACCCATGCCACACAATATGAATGACAACATTACATTTTATGGCTAATTTCACGACCTTGTCCCGTGACTAACAAACTGGCTTTTGAAGTAACTCGGAATCGGCGAGACTTTTCTTAGAACATTCTTCATGGAACCTTATGTGGTCCAAACATGCTTTAAGAAACATTTCATAGATTTTGAGATATTTTAGTGCAAAGTTTGTTAGTCACGGTCACGGGACAAGGTCATGGACATATATACGATTTGACAGATAAAAAGTCAAGCAAATGCTAGCCACTTTACAAGGGATTTGACGTTGTCAAAAAGTGGGTTTATTTGTTTGTTTTGTAGCATTGGAATACAGGCGATATTGTGTATGATTGTGGTCTACTAGGTTCTAATAAGGCTCTGGCAAGAAATGTCAACAAAACAATATCCACAAAACCATAACACAAGTGTGTGGGTTGAAAGAGGTGTTGGATCTGTTGAAAAGAAATGTGTGCCAATCCCTAATTTAATACAATTATTGTAATCCAATGTGGAATAATATTTGCATAATTGGTGGGCTTTGAATCAAATATTGCTTTAATAATACGTCGGAATCTGGCTGACGTGTCACCGAACAACAACAACAACAACCCCCGAAAAAGCGCAACACTCTTCTGATACTCTAATATTTATACGAACCGACAAATTTGGGTCGGCACAAAAGCGAGACGGTAATATCATCGAAAAAGGTTCGAAAGGAATTTCTTCGTGCGATTAATGAAAAACGGTGTTTGCTTGCATACATAACGGGAAAGCAAAGTCAACCTGATGTTTGTATATGTGTTGCTTTTCCTAGCCTGCGGCTGTTGCATCTAATTTTCGTTTCACGTTGCACTTTTCTCCCTTCATCCCCCAAATTAGCTAGCAAATACGGTTTGTGTGGTGTGTGTCCTCATTCGTTATACAGTTTCGTTTTCGATAATTAGATTAGATAGGCGCACTAGCTTTTCCTAGCATGCATATTCACACCATTCTATCTGAATTGGCGGTAAAAGTGTTGAATTGGTTCGGCTTACACGCACATTATAACGAAATTACGATAAGATTAACAAATCAGACATTCGTTTTGGCATCGCAGTCATTTGGAAGTTTTTTCTCTGAAATTGATACTGTCGTCGATAAACCATGCAACAAGTAAAACATACAAATCGAAGAGGTGTGGTACATTTTTGTGGTGTTATTTCTTAGAAGCACAACGATTTAACCGATCGGAGAAAAGGCAACCATTGACTCATGAACATTTTGGTCGTGTACCCGGCATATTTATGATGTACAATGGTAAAGGTGAAACTTTTGATGGATAAAATGTGGAAAGTAAAATCACATTTGTTTTACATCTCGATGGTATTGCATGCCGGCCATGCACAAATTACGCACGCTCTGCAGGAGGTCTGAGAAAAGCCATTCTTGAAAATTTCTTCATAAATTTTGGGGTGCAAGGTGATGGGGGTTTGAAATTCATAGTTTTAGGCGTGCGCACCGAATGAGTCACATTCAACGAAAACATAAAAGTTGAATCGGATTAGGATATATAAAAAGTGAATCAAAAATTATAGGAACAATCTGACAAGAAAGAGGCGTCTGACTCAGAAATCATGCCATAGGTAATCGATAATCAGCAGGTAAATAGATATTTCCAATCAAACTGAGGATTAAATTTATCGTTTCATTTAGCAATTTATTGATGGTCTCGGGTCTGGATTTTGATCAGAGTTGAATTTATATTTTCATTTGTCAATCGTTAATGTGAAGTCTGCGTTTCAAAGCCATTGCTCAAGACGTAAAGAACACACAGAAAACACAATCAATATCAGACCGAGACGTCTGACGAAATATGTTATTGGTTGACGATAGGCATATATAGTCAAAATGACTCAACTTGAAGAGAACATTAGAACGACCATTCATGCAACGATGAAGCAATTGACATGAAGTGTGAGTGTTAAACGGTTCAATGGGTCTTCAGAAAATGGTATAAGTGGAATTGGTTAGAAAACGGTTCAATATGTTGTTGAAGCCGAACGACAATATTGAGGAGAAATTAACTACGATTGAGCTACAAAGAGTTCTTGGACCCGTACGCAGTACGAGGGTTTTATAGAATTGTTAGAATTGTAACATGCCGGTTTAGAATCCCTGAGTAATGGCAAATCTTTTGTATTTGCCCAGAAATACCAAATCAGAAATAAAAAAAAGTCTGCTCGTGAAGAAGATAGCTTGAGTAAAACGATCTTGATGGAACTTTTTTCCCGTTTCGTCAAATGATCGAAGATGAGCAAAATATGTGAAGCGGATCCAGAGATGTGGTGGAGTTAGTGCTATTTTCGGGGTATAGTTGATATTCTCCGCAAATGTTACCGGCAGTATTGCTCGTACAAAGTTGATGAATGGCGTGAAGGTTTTGAAAGGTACACCAAAACAGGAAAAACGTTTGCCATAACCGGAACACCGGTTCGTTAGTTAGAGTCTATAGAGTGAGCCTAAGTCGAGCTACTCGGCAGTACAGTGAAAGTAGAATATCTGGCAGATATCTCAAGTAAATTTCATCCGATGATTTTCATGAATTTATTTTTGTTTGAAAGGAAATGACGACCGTAAAGCGGTGTATTTTCAGTGACATAAAGAGTATGACCACCAGACGCCAGCTTGAATTTTAGTGATTTTTGCCCATATCGAAGAAATTTCACCTGATTTTGGTGAGTTTTTTCAGCGTCTTATAAAATTTGACTTTGTACGGGACTGCCGAACAATTATGAAAAGAGATGAATTCAAACGAAATGATCGAAATATGCAATGTTGCAGAGTAGTTTTGAGATGAAGGCATCCTTTGATATTAATTTAGCCGTACACTAATCGTACGATCACTCTTATGCGTTTTTGTTTCAAATTCTCGGCAATTGCATGTCATTCTATACTAGAATTTTAGGATCGGGTGAGATTCATTAACTTTACAGCTTTTTTTTAGCGGTTGGACTATGTCTAACTCGAGGTGTGGCGCAAGTGACTAAAGTCTTGGTGTCGAGTGTAGTTGTGTTGGATTCACAAAATAACCGAAAGTCGCAGCGGTTGGTTTTTTACACATAGTATCATACGATTTAGTTCATCTATTGCAATACGACTTAGCCCGTTTAGTCCATTTAGTTCAAGAAGTGTGTTTTACCTCGACAATACTGTTCTGCGACCTCGACAACGACTCTAGACGGTTCAGAGCCACAGAGTACAAAATTGACTAAATGGCTGAGCGAACTTTTTGGACTAAACGGACTAAATTGACTAAATACAGTGAGCCACCCCTCCGTCTAACTTCAAGTTTGAACCTCTAACAGACGGCTTTGCATCTGTTATCGATAAGACAGATAGAAAAAGAATGAAAATCAACGGCTAATGGTAAAATTCATGTTACAAAACTGACGTAAAAGATTTGAAAATAACATTTTGATAAAAGGAAGTAATAGACCCGATAAGACTACTGTTGATATGCTTGCCGTCTGTGACAGGTTAGTGAGACTAAAAATGTTCCATTCTCATTAACAAGAAAATATCGAATACGCAGTAGGGGATCGAATCAAGCAGTACTAACTTTAATCTAAATGTTACACAAAGTTGAATGACCGAATATTGAACTTAGTTTGTGGTCGTTTCAATTTGTTGTACTTCCAATTGTATACTGGCAACAGAAGGAGACTGTTTCTCATATTACTTCGAATTTTCGACCCTCCACCGACACGTAAAAAGAGTCAAATTTGAATCAGATTTAGGAGCCGTTAATAAATGAAGTGACGCTGTTTGGGGTAAGGAGGTTCAAGAAAACGTGACGGTTCTTACAAAGTTGGGTCAAACTTTAACCTTTTAGCGTGACGGAGGGAGAGAGAGGTTAGAAAGTCTATGAAATAGCGTGAAGTCATTTATGAACGGTTTCGTATTAGAAACTTTACGCTTTGCTGACATCCTCTCCCCTAGAAGTGTGACGTAACATGTGAGCAGCCATCAAGGGGAAGGGAGGTTGTGACATACGTCATTTTGAGCGTGCGCAATTTGTGAATGGCTGCTAACGAATCAGACAATTGATTTACAGCATTCATTCTTGGAATAATAACACCGTCTGCCGATCCCAAATACAGTGCCATGGCAATTTTATTAAAAAGAGAATGACCCCACCCATCCATATAATATCGTATGCAGAAGCTTGAGTATTTCTCTTTTGTTATTCTAACGAACCCACCTGTAAACAGTTATACGGAGCCTTAGCAGATAGATCCTTCTATTCAACTGTTTCAATGTTCGTTGTTGTTGTTGTTTTTCCCTTCCATTATAATCTCCCTGTGAGCATTCAGTGTAATTACTGAATTTTTTTTCTATGTAAACCACATATGCTAACGAGAGTAATGAGTCATGCAAAATAGAAAATTCTTTTTACGAATAACGTTAACAAGGGGACACGTATACTTAATAAATTTGTGCATTGCTCTGTATGTGTGCAGTGTATATACGTACATCATAGCGTAAAGTGAGTGCACTTGTAGCTCAGGTAAAGAGAACGTTTCTTCTTTTCTTTTTTGTGCTGCATTTGTAATAGCAAATCAATGTTTCACAAAAAAAAGAAAGAAAGAAATGATAATTACGATGTTTAGGTAAACAATGAACGCATTAGTCGCTTCGATGAATCTCACAAATTCCATTTTACCAATCATCAATAAATCGGATTCTAAAGTTATGTCACACTCTTTCCTCGAAGTGGAGGTAACCTTTTTGGTTCATACAAAAAATTGCAGCAAAAGAAAACAGAAAAGAAAAGAAAAAAAAACTTTGCTCGGCTAACTATTTGGACCGGAAAGTCGAGAAACATTGAGTACATTGTCCAACATTATCATTTTCACTTAAAAATCAAATGTTTCCAAATCAAATTCTATAAAGGTATAACACACCAGCCTCAAACCTCTTTGTTTCTCTTTCGCCTTTTCTTTGTATTTCATTTATAACAGAAAGAAAGAAGAAGAAACCGATTCTTTGTTGGGGTGTGTACCACGTGCTGTTACTGTAGAACAAGTGAAGCAAGTTTTACTCATCACAAACACTATACGAAACACCATACATATACGACACCACAATGTGAATATGTGTCCTTCATTGTTTCAATTAATATTCCGTACGCGAGTTCAATGTGTTACTTTGCAGCTCTTGCAGTTTTATTTCGATAAACATCGAAAAATGATTTTCGGAAAAAAGGAGGAAGTGAAGGAAGCCACAAAAAAGAGAGGAATCTCGACAGTAGTAGTTTTAACTTTGGATGTCGCGAAAGTAATTCATTACATGTGGGTGTGGGGTACATTGTATGACAAATGCAAACTCACTTTGGGGGTGGTATATAATGAGGTAACGCTCAGTGCTGTCATCAGATTAAAAAAACTGTCTTTTGAGGATGGGACACACAAAAGTGCATACTTCTCGAGTTATTTTAGTGATTTCAATCTGATGACTGTGTTTTTGGGGCAACAAGCTTCGGTAACTGTCTTTTCGGCAAGTGCATATCCAAGCCGAAGGAGAGGTCTGCAACTACACTTGTCGATAAACAGTCATTGCTCAAAAACACACAAGTGAGTTTGCATATTTATCGCAGAGACATTAAGATAGGAAACACTATCTGTATCGAGTCGACAATTACATCTAAGCCTTGGCCACAAGTTGAAGGAAGAGATCGACAATCAAACTGCTGAAGTGAGGCGGAGAGTTGGTCTAGGATGGGCAGCATTCGGAAAGCTCTGGCTAATCTCTAAAAGCAAACTGAATAACAGCCTGAAAGTAAAAGGATTCGCTTCGTGTGTCCTTCCTCTAACATTGACAAAATAGTCTAAAAACAAATTGAGAGTTACGCAACGAACCATGGAGCAAGGTATAATTGGGGTTTCGCTCACAGAGAAAAAGACAAATCAATGGATTCGCCAGCAAACAAAAGTCGTTGATGTCGTGAATAGGATACCATATCTAAAATCATCATGACCAGGTAAACCACCTAAAAATGAACCGAAAATGTTCCACCATGTAATGGATCATTTTTGCAGGTGGCGCATTGCTATGTAACGTTCAACTTTCGCATGCGACAGGCAGTTAGAAACATTTTGTTTTGATTAGCTGGGATTTTCTAACGAGCAGAATACTGAAAGTGACGATTAGATGTGGGACCGATGAATGCGTATACATCCAACAACAAACTCTTTCCATGAGCGGGCATGGAAATAATGTTTTCTTCCCGGTAACCAAGTCAAAATTTCCCGGTATCCGAGGTATCCGACCAGAACTT
>JANTFA010088894.1:3355-14303 GCA_026413405.1 Phytosciara flavipes | reverse complement strand
GTTCACAGACCAACCGACATAACCATACACAAAATAAATATTTTTCAAAATGGTTGATTGAAGTCAGATAAAGTGTTGGCGTGTTTGCTCCAGTATAAAATTATTCGTGAAATAGTTTTTTTGTGCGTCCGATGAATATTTTGTGATATCCAGGATTGCGAATATCAAATCTGTGGTTATGTTTTTGATTACCATTTGACGTTAAATTTTTTTCAGAAATAGTTAAGATGTTCCTTCTATCTGGCGTGCAACGCAACGCCATCTAGGTATCATTTCGCTGACTTGATCTCGTGTGCGTAGACGTCTCTTTACATCCTCATAGCAGTAATGTACTATTACTGTATACGCTGAGAGTGTATTGGTGTGACTTTACCATCTCTAGGCATGGAAAAGTACTTTTCATGCTTCCGCTTCGGGACCGAAAATGAGGGCAATTTTTGGATTTATTTCGGGTTTTCGGCCCCTCGCATGAAAACTCACATGTGTGAATCGTCCAAAGCAGGTACACAAACGACTATTTCGTGGGGTATGCAATGCACCTACACACTCTAAGCTTTTACAGTAAAATATCGTTCATGTTGCCCCAATACACACAAGGTGTGTACGTACGCGATTTTTTGAGAAAGTTTGTTTGCTCGAAAGAGGGTGTTGTGTCAACTAAAGCCCAACCTGACAGGTTGACCAAATTTGTATATTTCGGTAATTTTTTTTGTCCAATGACTAACGAGGAATGAGAGTGAGCGAGTCGACATGATTTGTATGGATTTTGAATGTAATATGTGAGTCTATTTAGCTAAAAGAGATCAACTATACTTTCTGTCCGATGACCAACGAAAGAACTTGTCATTTAACGTTACATACTAAACATTTCTACGAAATGTTTTACTTCAAATAAAAGTTTAATAGACAGAGAACTTATCACTTGTTTCCGTTTGTAGCAAGCCATAACAAAATGATTGTACCCATCTCCATAAGAAGATTAATGTGCCATTTGAAACACAGATTTCCATTTTCTATGAAAATTCGTCCCACAACAAAAAGCATATCGAACAAAGAAAGCGTCGTCGTTCAATCTGGAAAAATTTTACTTTAAAAAAACATTTCCTTTTCGCATTAACATATAAATAGAGTCAAACAGTCAGAGAGTCACTTTCCCCTGTGAAAGATAGCTCAATTTTCGATTGTAGCTAAAACCCATTATTATTCATTCCCATAAGGATATTGACACGTGCTTTACAATCGACATCCGAAATCGAATGAAAAATTCCCACCGTATTGACAAGGTCACGAGTCACAGAGCTAAACCAAAAAACTAAATCAAAAAAACATTTTTCACATCCCTTTGGCCCATAAACAATTCAAATGTAAAACTTTGGTGAAAACTTCCGTTTGAAAGTCGGTGAAAGAGAAAAGCCGCACCATATAATCTGACGGGAGGAAAAGTAATAAAAATTGTCGGCAGTAAAAGAACTTTGACTTCCACCAATATATTCCTCTGTTCGCAACAAACAACTCAATGTTTCATTCCGTTTCGTAATGTTGTTATATGTCGTCGATTTTGAATTTATCCAAATAAATGCTTTGATTTTGTTGCACACACACTTTTCGTGGGACGATATTGTGTTTTTGTATATTTATAAATCGTTCACCATTATTTGCCAAGTCGTAAAGCAAATGCCTTCGTATACAACATGCAAATAAAACGAAAATGCACAGAGATATATTTCATATGTCAGACACCGCAATTGTATACAATTTACAGCATCCTGAAGTGGCTTAAGAAGATCTACCAAAATATAATATCCAGCGTGACTATATTTTCCTCAATGTGTAGTAATACGTATACGTCCGTGTATATTGTCCGACCCGTACATAGTATGAGGAGGGACTTATGATTTCACTCGTACATTTGTAACACGTCAAATTCGAATACCTGAGTAAGGGAAAACCTTTCGTGGTCACCCCTAGATGCCGATACAGCAATAAAACCAAAAAAGAACGTAGGAAAAGCTGAGACGGAGTCCCATATACTACCCGTATGCCTAGCATGTATATAACCCTATTACTTAATGTAGCCCTAGCACCTACGTAGCCATGAATTACTGCTTGCGCAAGGTTACTGTTGATGAGGTCACCTCTATCGCCATTTTATTAGATACGCGGTAACACACCACCTATAAATTTACTTACAAAAAAAAATTCACCATTTCATCACGGCGACGATAATCATCAGAGTAGGTGACAGTTGACCTTTGTTTATATACTTTGCCTAATATCAACACCGATCGCTTTACGTTGGAGTAGGCAAGGGAGTAGGTCAGAGTACGCTAACTTGAAGCTGTAACTCGGTCCAACTTAATCCGATTTTCATAATTTTGTGTTTTTTTAAAGGTACGGATCACACGCCATCTACGATTTAAACTGGTCGAGTACCAACCTCTCGACCTCGAAAATTGCACTAATTTGAATTATCTTCGGAACTACTTGAGCGATTTCACCTACATTTTCAAACAGTAGCTTTCCCTCGTGAGTACCTTTCAGTGGAAGAAAAACCGTTTTGAAAAAGATTGAGACTTATTCAAGTTATGCAATACAATTTCATCCGATTTTCATGAATCTTTTTTGTTCGAAAGGCAATGAAGACAGTAAAGCGGTGATGTATCAACAGTGACTTAAGAATATAGCCGTCAGTCGGCATCTTTTTTTTTGTTTGAAAGGTAGTGATGGCCGTCCAGCGATAGAATTGCTTTCGGTGACTTCGGAAAATGGCCGCCAGCCGTCATGTTGATTCTAGTGTTTTGACCCATATTTAGAGTAAATTTAGCCTGATTTTGGTGGATTCTTTTTAAAGTTTAACTTTTAAATTAGACTTCTTACGGGACCATCGAAATTGCTGTAACGAGTTTTAACAAGGGATGAGTTCAAATGAATTTAAATGGAATGTTCAAAAGATGCAATGTTGCAGAGTATAGTTTTGAGATGTATGCCTTTCATAGACAACTGGTGTATTACACTACTCGCACGGGTCCTCCTTATGTTCACCTATTACATATACATTTCGGAATATAATATGCCTTGTACACCCGATATCTATAAGGTATCTTATATGAGAGAACGAGCATTTATGTTCTCGATCTATAATGCCACAAAATTGTATGAATTTCTGTGTAGTATCTAGTAGTTTTACGTTTGTCGTTTCTTTTTATACGTGCGCTACATAAACATTCTACACCCAATCCTACACCAAAATGGCTAAAACGGTATAAATTCTCGTTTTATTCAAAAGTCTTTTCTGTATTACCGCATACACTACCGACCATTGAATAAAATGCTTCAGAAATAGAGCCATCCTTACACTCACTATCCAAAGTATCTGGTTTTATACAATCATGCTTGCTATATGTGTCGTGTTGTGGAATTGAATAGAGAATGGAATTATATCCAGCAAGAGTATTGTTGAAAATATGAAAATTATGAAAATATTTTGTCTTTGGGAATATATTTTATTGCGTTCGGTGTATATTTTGTGAATTTATTGTTTTTAGCCTTTGTGGCTTTGAGCTCTTGGAAATCTTTTGCTGTTTCATAAAAACGCAAAACAAACAAATTAAATTTTATTAATTTTTGTAAATTGGTTTTAATTCAAGGAAAAAGCACACAAACTAATTAACATTTATGCTTAGATGCGGAAAGGGATGAAAGCATAGGAATATGTAAGTTTGACTGTAACGGTTTGGATGATGTTACTAATCAGTCACTCTCATTTTGTTTTCATTAGTAACATCTGAACATTAGACTTTGATCCAGTAATACTCTCACCCACATCTTTTAACTGTGATCAAGGGCCGCTAGTCATTTGTTCAGCGTAGTAGATTGGTGGCTGTGTTTTATTTTCTGTCCGTTTTATTTTATCGCAAAAACGATGAACATATCGAGGGGAAAACCACATGTGGAAATAACTGCAAATAAATGGAAATAATGGATATTTGGGACAAATTTTAACAAGTGGTTACCCCCTCGTAACATATAATAAGAGATAATGAGTGACCGTACAGCCAGGGCTGATGGATTAACATCTGAGAAGTTATCAAATGATCGTGAGCGATTTTGCGATTTTCTACTTTCAAAACATTTTATTTCTAATTTCTCAGCACATCAGGCAAATTTGTATGCAAAGAAGTTGATTCATATCATCGTAAGATGAAGGGGGCCCTGGCACTATCGTTGTCCGCTGTTACCTTGTTAGGCGGCGTTCGTTGCATGAATTTGAGTATTAGAAATCTATCGGGATGTCCATTTGGTTCCACTTTGAATTCTGAGATTCCACACGCTTTGGCCAAAGTATGCAATTTTTGATCAAAATGAGCAGTTGATTGAAAATCACCGACTAGCCGGCCATCAGTACCTCACTGATTTTTGCTAAAGTAATAGGGCTAGTGAGTTTATTTAATAAAATGGGAATGAGTAAGTGTTCTCGAATCCGAAGCGTCCATCATTTTGCTTCGACTTCGAGTTTCACCGATTTTGAGCTAATCAAACGGTTGATTCATCTCCCATCAATTCTTCTTCTTTTGTTCTAAAAACAGATCATAGCGTTAGTGTAGATAGGCCTAAACAGTTCGGCTGAATGTAGGTCGAAAACAGTTAGCTCCCCTCATAGCAGTTCCGTGTCTACGAGCATTCTTGGTCCGATATATGGGACCGAATTTTACAATTCCAAGCATAGTTGCGGTAACTCAAATGAATAAGTGAACACGAAGAAAAACACACGAGTAATGACGCATGCAGTGCGGTAAGAGCATACAGGTCGTCGTTTTTACGAGAAAGGGGCGCATTTAAAAACAGCGGTCTCGTTCCATGACTACAACTTCCCTTCCAAGAGACCTGCAACGCTCAAATTTTGGTAATCTATTATGGAAAGCCCAAACTTCGTTCAAGTTTAATTTGGTTCAAATTGGTCAGGCAGAAGCGGAGGTATAGGACATCACATTCAAGACTCGAAACCAATACACCCCTGTGTAGTGAGAACGATGAGGTAATTGCATACGAAAAAGCGCTGTAGTACATTTCATTCCAATCAATTTAAGTTGCTGGTCCAACTGCTCATACCGATTGGCGACCATTGTTGTTAGTAATTGCAGTAAACCTTCTTGAATATATAAGTTCTAGTATGTCGAGCGGCCAGCGCTGCCCAGTAGCATCTTGCCCATTGAATTGATTGATTTTATATACAGAATTATTTGAAGTAGTAGATTTTATATAATGTCTTTAGAAAATAGATCAAAACGATTTATCAGACTGAACAAATATGTCAGCGAGCCAATCCGAGACGAAGCTGAGGTCGGCAAAACATCGTATGCTAAATGTAGTGTGCTCGTATTCAGCCATGAAAGTCAATATTCTTCTTGTTTAGACGGTGAATAACAATTTGAAGACGAACACGTTTACAATACCTTCATAACCTCCTGGTCCTGGCATAAGCTTTGGTCAATGATGTTTTTTGACACCTAGTGCGAGAATAAACCTACATACGATTCTTGTTGCACAAATAACGTTTGTGATGTGAAAATTGCTTCCACGTATTCTTTAGTGCGAATGCATTTTTGAATTCCATCGACGATTAGACCCAATATTATTCAGTCAATGCTCTCCAATCAAAACGATCGTAAAGTTCAAATTATGTCTATAAATTCTGCTATCGTAAAAGCTAACGAAGAGAAGAAATGAAAAGACTCATATGACCCCATTTAATATATAGAAGACGCACATGTAAAACTGATCTTATTTCATTCTGAATTTAAAGAATGAAATAAATTGTCACATCCAAATATTTAAATGTCTTTTAATTTCTTTTTAAAGATCCAAAACAATAAATTATTCTGCACAACACACAGCAGACGAACGAAGACTTCGTTGAAATTTCATTTAAAGCTGGAACGGATACGGCAAAAGCTAAGTGTTTATTGTCGGTGTGTTTTCCATCCAGCATACTCATGTCTATGTAAAATACAAAAGAGACTCGCTATTCGCTACATGTCATAGCGTCAAATAGGGAGTAAAAGTAATGGCAAAAAGAAAATCGTACAAGCAAAAAGCAGTTCAACTCGTATTGTATGAGCCGGCAAAGTGAAGTTGTCTGGTTTGATGAAATTGATGGAGTCAAAATGGAAACACACCAGTTCGCTTTTGGTATTTTATTAAATATACGATTTGCTGAAATCGTCGTCTGCCATTATTACACTCGTATATATTTGTAAGATAATATCTGATTATAGGGAACAATGATTGTAGAATAGAGATGAGCGGGTCGAGGTTTTTTTCGAAAACCCAATCCCGATCCGGAACCAACCCGAACTGAATTTTGGGATACCCCAGACTCCGCCAAACTCGATAAAATAGAAACCCGTTCCAAACAGAAACCAATCCGAATTGAATTTTTGAGACCCGAAGAATTGTTAGGTCCGACAATTAACTCTACTCCACAAATCTCGCTTCCGAATCAAAGAAATAGGCGAAAGCTTTCGTAGCAAATATATCGATTACACTGCTGAGTACAGTATCATAGTGTAGACTGTAATAAAAGTGTCCTCTTGTCTGACGGTCGGTGGCCACATGTTGAAATCATTTACTTTTCCTTCAAGTAAGGGATCGTACATAAATGACGTCACGCTTTTTCAGTGCTGTCATCAGATTTAACTCATCTATGACTCGACAAGTATGCAGTTTTTAAAGTCAGGTGTGTTCTACACCTCCTCGAATACACTAAATAGAGAAAGTGATGACTTGTCGAGTTATTAATGGTTTAAATCTGATAAACAGCAAAGATCAGCGTGATGTCGTTTATGTATACGACTTTAACAGCGACACGACCCTTACTTTATTTAAACAGCTGATCGAGAATCTGGTTCCAACGTAGCCTCTCATGCGCTCACTTTACCAACACCTTTTTCCCAACGCCCAAAGATCTGGCCGTTCTATTCCTCTTCGCCCTTCTGGATCATTTCGGTCCCGTTCCGGTTGGGTCGTAGACCCATTTCGGGCAACCCGCGCATCTCTAGTTGTATATCTATATTTAAGTGACTATGTTGTAGAGTCGCACTCACAGACTAATATCAAATTAGAGACACATTTCGAATCCTTTTTTTCCACCTATAACGAGAACAGAAAACAATTTGTTTTTCGGAATTTAGATTGATAATCACCGACCCCCTCACCTCTGTTTTTTTGGTGTAATGTTTGGAAGGCATGGAATAATGGAAGCGTACACCTCTTTCTACTAGTACAGATACATTAGCAAGGAGTTAAGTCAATATTGTTTATTATGTTATCGTTGTGAATGACGTGACATGATCGGGAATGGACTGATAAATGTATCGGTAATTTCATCAATAAATACATTTTGACAACGAAAACCGTATACAATTTTGAAAAGGGCTGTCTTGGGAGTTAGAGTAGATGGTAAAGATAGATATGAATGAAAAATATTTTCAATTAATTACACCTGAATCGATAATTTACCAGATTAAAAATATTAAAACCAATCCCGTCGTGCAGCATGGCAATGATTTATAGCCAGTTTTATCCTTATGGTTTATAGTACCCCCAGAGGTGATTTATGTTTTATTTATATGGATATCGTCTGTGTGTGTATGTATGTCTGTATCCATACACATACACTTCAAGAGTGGTTAAAATGATGTTCGTTCGGGAACCAGTCGGCTTTATGTGTGGTCAGTAAACCGTGCTCATAATCTATTTGTTTTGATCAATTATCTTCCATAGAAAAATATTGTTTTGTGTGTGGTTGATGAAGCATATATTCAAGTGTTTTGTATATCATGGAGCTGCGTTAGTGTAAGCGTCGTGACGCAAGACCACAATTTAAAAAAAAAATTAGGAACTAAGGAATGGAATATACAGCAACTTTTTGACTCTTACCCCTTAGCCTGGAGTGCCCTCGAATAGTTTTAACGTAATCTAGATATCAATATGAGTTCAACGCAGTATCGCACGTCGAAAAATATTAAGATTTGAGCGAGATTGTGGAGTGCGGAAAGTGCGAGTCTAGGGTGTCACCCGGAGGCGTGGTCGAGGTTCAAGAAAACTTTTTATGTATTGTAGGAAATGGTTCGAAACGTGGACATTTCACACCGGCAGAACAAGTTTGTATGAAAAATTTCGCTATTCTGACCAAATTTTTATATCCTCGATAACTCTTGAAATATGAACTTCACAGCTTCGGTTTGAAAGGCAAAGTCTTAGAGTTTTTGATTACAAACAATTTTGTAGAACATCATTTTTTTCCATCTCATCATTTTCATGTAATAGATTGGGAAAAACTGATTTTTGCACACCTCGAGCAAAGCGTTTATGATTCGTACTCGGCCAATATAAATTGCCTATCCGCGTGTGATTACGTCAAATTGAAGCCATCTTTTATACCTTTAAAACGTAAAAAAACTCTGAAAATCGGATCAAGTTTGACCAAGTTACAGCGCTCTCAGTGAGTGATTTCTGACCTGCACCAACGTAAAACGTCGGGCAGTTGGAAATCACTGTTTCGTTTATGGTCTTAAGGTTATTTCCGTTAGTTCAAACGGTAGAGTATCGGTTTCTTCGGCTAAGTTCCAATGTTTTGGCAATAGAACATTGTGACATATCGAGAAAATGTCAAAATTGGATTTTGTTGAAAATTCAATTTTGTTCATTGCTTCGGTAAAGTTTTAAAGCTTTGGCAGTGGGGCTTTGGAAGAGCGAGAGTTCGAGAATTTTGAGGAAATGTTCAAAACGCAAAATGATAAAATTGAAGAATACTCCAAAAGCGAATTGATATCAGTAAAAAATCCTGAAAGGGTAAATGAGACGCAAGTCCTCTGCCACTTTGTGACGCAATTCTTTTGAATTTTGGTAAAATTTTCTCTAGAAATCTATTGGGTTTATGCGCAGAATGCGTCACTCAAAGCAGTATCAATTCTTTTGGAGAGAGAGCACAAGGACTTGCGTCACATTTACTCTCCAAGGGTTTTTTTCACTGATATATGCTTATGCTATACCGAAGGAACATTAATGAAATGCTTTTTCCGTCCATTATAATTTAGAAAATAAATGCACAGAATTAATGCCGCAACAACGACAGACTCATTTTTGGATAAAAGGTAAAATGAAAATTGGCTGCCCGTTTGTATCAAATACATCTACAAGATATATTTCGGTGAAGTCATTTGTAAATAATATTAATAGATCTGTGAACATTACGTGCAGAATGAACGTGTGTGGCTGTGTTTAACCGTATTAAATACAAATAGACACATCACGTATCATTATATTATTATGTCAATTCGGATGTTGTTCATGTTGGAATTTGTATTTTAGTAAAATGATTCATATGTTAAATAGAGTGTTGAACAATTTATGCGAGAATGATGTGTAAATTTGGATAGTGTTAGGGGTTAGTTAGGTGAAATGTATACATTCATTGTATGAATATGGCCCAAAGAGCTTTCAACAGAAACTTTGGAGTAAATTCAATTTCAACTTTTCATGAATGAATTCAAAATGTTCATTGTGTGAAGTAGCATTTTGCAGATATGGTAATGCCAAAGACACACAAGCCATTTTCAGTTGCTGAGATTCAACCGGCTCTACAACCCATTCAGACATTCAGGGTCCTGGTCTTCTACAGCCGGCCTTATCTGCGTCTAGCAATTCCCAACGAGGGACTCCGATCGTCTTTAAATTTGAGAGGACTGCGTCGTACCACCTGGCCTTTGGTCAACCTCCACTCCTCTTCCCTTCGGTCCTCAATATTTTCTTTATAATACAATTTTCATCCATTCGTTCCACATGACCGAGCCACCGTTGTCTAATCAGTTTGATGATCCTGACTATTTCCGGCCCCCCTGTGTTACTTCAAAGTTTTACCGTTTGCTCCATCTGCTTTGATTTGGATCCAGAACTGGAACGAAAATTGAACGCAAGAGTCTTGCGGCAAGACTTTCCTTTTAAACGTGAGTAACGTCTGTCCTTCCTTTTGCGTCATGCACCACGACTCCGAGCCATGTGTTGACTACTGGTCTTATTACCGATCTATGCAATGTGCACTTTGAAGTTCTGCTAACCGACTTGGACTTCAGGATGTTTATTTCGTCTATGATGCTGTTATCGATATTTAGCAATAATAATCGTATATTCACCACAGGCTAAAAGCCAAGGAAAACGCAGCATAATTGTCGATCCTATCAACGCAAAATTGCTCGTGTGTCTTCGACGTAAGAGTCATAGCTCAGGATTTAGTAATTTTTTTCCTCGTTAATATGCATTAACAAGAAAATCGTAAAGTAAATATCCTCCAAAGTATGTAAACACTGAAGGTAATTCAAATCCACAAAAACACACGAAGCCCGAGTTTAAGGTGAATTGGTGGATACTGGATACACATACGTATACAACATGCTGCAAATGTATACATTGGCATCATATTAAACTTGCGTTCCGTAAATTTTGCGTTCCGCTGAGAAATTGCGTTGTAACGTTATGTGTTTAAAAATACTTTCAACAACAGAAACATTAATCTCATAAAAACCTTCGGATAATAATCTCATGTTAAAATCTTAGAACATTGGAAAAAGATCAGACTCGGATGTGGCATACACGAGGGATTCTATTGAAAAACAGCCCACTAAAATCAGACACACGGTTTTGGATAATTCTTCTCAGATGCTTCCAAACTCTCATACTTGCGATTACCTTTCTAATGATACCACACACGACCTTGAACTTTTCGTGTGCCTCGAGAAACTTCCAAATGAAATTTCAGTTTTTTTTCGATTTAAAACTTTAACTGCCCATATCACCAGCGACAGGAGCGTCGAGGCTTGTCGGGCCGAGTACCACCTTTCTAGGCACATATCAAAAAGTCCAAAAAAGTGCGTCCGATTTCGGTAGTCTG
>JANTFA010088893.1:0-24895 GCA_026413405.1 Phytosciara flavipes | reverse complement strand
GTAGAAATATTATCCATTGTACGAAAATAATTATCCGAAAACATTAACCCAAACAGAATTTAATTAACTTTGTACAGTGTGGATGTTAATTTTTTGTTTTGTTTCAGTGTACCCCACGGTGGTACGTAGCGCGTGGATAATTTCAATTCAATTGATCATTTGATACATTTTTGTTAGACCCAATCTAAATATTGTTGTGACAGAATATCATGTTCTAAGACTTCGTCACGACAGATTATGTTGCAATTCGTCTACCCTGCTAATATTGTATCATTTCGCATAACCTTCAAGAATGTCATCTGTTATCGGCAACGATGACCGAATGAACCAATTAGCTTCACATGTCAATAATTATATAGAAAAATTGATGTTGCAACAGATGAAGTAGTAGATTTCAATTAAATGGTAGTCCAATGTACAGCTTCGAGACCTTTAACTCGACCGTGTAATGCCAAATTATCAGTTACTCTCGATTTTTACTCGATTTGCCGGTCATAACCACGAAAAAACCGAAACAAAAAGTTTTGTCCTTGAGACGATTCACAGCCTTGTAGCTGCATCATCAGTCATTTATTTCCTCCAAATATTACAGAGAAAATATTCTGTCTTGCCGAATTTGTCAACAAAACCAAGATAGTAGCGTAGATCTCATATGAAACACATAACAAAACACTTCAAATAGATGAAATCAGATTCAACGGAAATATTGCGACACGTATGCCGTTTCTGAAAGGTAAGAGATAGACACTATTCTTCAAATCATAGAAAGAGTTGACAATCTACCGTCGTCACAAGTTGAACTTAGGGAAAGACAAACAAACAGCTGAAGTGAAGCGCAGAATTGGTCTAGCATGGGCAGCATTAGGAAAACTCAGATCAATCTTTAAAAGCAAACTGAATAATAGCTCTCGAAACGTGAATTGTCCTCCCCGAAAATCATTGTCCTCATGAAGACAAGTTGAGAATTACGATGGATTGATGTAAGATTGTAGTTTCGCCCTAGAGGCGGCCCGAATACGTGCAACAATATTCAGTAGCCTAAGTTAAAGCTTTTGAGTTAAATTTTCACTTGAAGAGGTGAGTCAATTGACTTTATTTCAATAATACAGTCAAAATTGCATCTGTCGCAGGCGTCGGAAATTCCACTCGTTGCGATGCAATTTTGACTGTGTTATCAAAATATATCCATTTGACTCAATTTTTCAAGTGAAAGTGTGACTATAGGGCTTTAGCTTAAGCTACAAAAAGTAAAAAAATCTTTGAATTTATTCACTGACGGGATGCAATAATTATTTATCGCAATCGGGTGGCCCGCTCACCTCTATTTCGCTCAGCGACAAAAAGACAAATCAATGAATTCGTCAACTGAAGTCGCGTTAATGTCACAGAGAGAATAGCGTCTCTAAAATAAACCTGGGTGGAACAAATCGCGAGAACGACGGACGAACATTGGACGCAAACCATCATGAACTGGGAATCACCCACAAAAATGAGTACGGGCAGACCACCAGACCGATGGACCAACTCAATCGTACTAACAAAATCTCAACCAGTTGCAATGGATCGATCGAAATGAAAGAAGAAGGGGGAGGCCTACATTCAGCAGTGGATATAAATGGCTGACAACGAAGAAAAATACATTTATGTAGCCGCATACGACTGTCTCAGCCACCGTACCGGAACTATGACGCTGATGTCACGCAGCTAAATGAATTTAAATCTCCACTGAATAATGTGGAATCGATAAACCTGCTGCGAAGAGCAACTAAGTATATGGTAAACCTCATAATGGTGAACATTTCCATTCGAATCAATAACTGACCACACCGAGAACATTTACTAAATAGACAGCGAACTGTGAACTTTGTTATTCGTTTTTAAAAATAAATCGGTTTGTGATTTAATATTTCGATAATAAATTGGTTAAATTGTACCGTTCCAATAATTGCTCATAGAATAAATATTGAAAATATTGCAGCTTAATATCCATAATTGATATGAACAAAATTATTATTATTTACGGGGGGATAGGAAGCTTATTAAAAGGTTAATTAAAAAAATATTTATAAAATGGAAAGGCGAAGAAGATGGCATGGAATTCGTTTCTCTCTGTGTGCATGAACAATTAAGAACGGAATTACATTTCCTTCTTTTCACTCTCTTATCTCATCTTCACAAGAAAATTGTGGCGGAATTTTTGCTTGCTGGCACCATATTAAATTATGTCATAATATCATTCAATTCTCTTGCGATTTTCAGTATTTTTTCCCCGCATTCTTTTTTATCTTGGCTTTAGTTTACCACAGACCACTCACACCATATTATAACCCAATGTAAATGTGTCAAGTTAACTGTAACTGTTGCAGGCGAATGTTTTATTTAATTACTTTTACGCTGAAATCAATGCAGCATTTTGGGGATTCATTATGTTTTCCATTAAAAATTCTCATTAACAAAACATGAATTGAATTACGTGGGCAAATTTCATATATTTCGTCATTCGATGGCAAATATTCTATCGATTATCAAATTATTCTCTGAATTTTGAATATTATTAGAATTTTCGGTCGCATCAATTCCATTGCATCTGTGGCAGATCTGGTTGACTTTAATTGGATTAAATTTGAATTATTTTTCGTTTGGATTTACTTAATTGTAGAAAACAAACAAAAAAATTTACAGACAAATTGTCAATTGTGGTTAAGGTTTGGATAGACTGCCCTCACTGCGATGTTCAACCTTTCAGAAAGAGCAGACAAAAAACGACTATTTTTGGCAAATTTCTTGCTACTTTTGTTTGAAGTATTCAGTTTTGTTCGGTTCGAGGTCTTTTACTTCATTTGTTACAACACACATCTTTTATTTTATAATGGAACGCTATGCCGAGTTTTTCACTTATTACGCTCATAGTTGTCGATAACAAATAACTACCCCATTTCTAAAAGGACCCAGATAGAGTTGAGATGTCAGTGAAAAATGAAAAAACTTGAACACCATGGAACGAAAGCAAAACGTAAAGCTATTTCGTCCGAAATTTTGGCAATTCTGCTCAGGGTTCGAAAATCAAAATCAAATCAAAATTTCTGAAATCAAATCAATTTGATGATCAAGGAAAAAAGCGTGATGATCAAATCAATTTGATTTTTTTGATGTGATCATCATGATTTCGAGCAAGAAATCAAAAAACGTTTTTTTCGATATTTTAGCTTGTCACGTCTTAAAAGTTCAAGAATATACGAAAAAACCAAAATCAAAAAAATTGACATTGATCATCAACATCCAAAATTTGATCATCAAATTTTGTTGATGATCAACTTTTTTCCAAATCAAATCAAAATTTTTCGAACTCTGATTCTGCTATAAAATTTTATCGAAATTTTTTAAATTTTCTTATTGTTTGCATTGTGTCATGGTTGCAGTTTACTTGAAATATCTTTCAAATGTTACCCGACCGATTGTGAGATGTGAAATCAACAGAAATCGTAAATAACTCTCAGAAACTTCTTCGAACACCGTCGAGCATAACAACACTGCCATTAACTTTTCGCACACTACCTTTCGAACTGGTGGCAAAATATCATAAGAACAATAGAAAAATAGAAGAAGAAAAAATTTTGATCGTATGAAAACATCGGACATTTCCACTCTATCTGGGTTTCCCAGCCGCAATACCAACTGAATAATCCAACGACTTACAAGCTTATTTTCTTTTGTTTCTTGGAGCCCGTACAGAAAATGTAAATGTTTCACTCAGTTAAAGTTTAATGACAGTTGTCTCATTGTTTCATGGCCGAATTATATGGTGAGAACTACCAATAAACTTCAACTGAGTGAAACATTTACATTTTCTGTACGGGTCCTTGACATTGCTGACATGCTTAGTATTTGAAACTTTGAAGTGTAGGTTGTGTGTGAAATTGCGAGCGACATCCGCAGCTACACTCATTCATAACAAAATGTACCCAACTATCATGTTAGCTCAGCAGCTGCATTACTTCATTGGACAATAAAAAATAAAGTCAATTAACATAATAGTTGAAGTTGGCCAATTGTTGGTGGCATGTGAAGAGAGTTAATCAACACGATAGTTGAGTACATTTTCATCCGTGCTGAAGAGTCAAAAATATATGTGAAACATTCATGAGATGAATTAAGGAAATCAGTCATGGTTTAAAAAGTGGCGTCAATCGGTTCTAATTTGCTTAGGTTTTGGTTGAATCAGGTTTATGTTACTTAACAATATCGAACTGTTGTTATACTTACATAACGTGCGTATATCATACCATGAACTTGAAATGAGAATTACTTTGTGCCGTTCTGGTGGTGTAGAGAGCTACAAACCAACGATCGGGGGTTCAAATCCACCGTCAGACAAATGAGCATGAAGTTAATTTTTCATTTTCAAGTTTCAATTCAGTTTTCGAATCGCTTCATCTGAACAAACATTGGTTTATATTGAACTAGGATACGAGGAAATGCTGGAAAATCATAGACTGGAGTTTTTCAAATACAATGCTTATCTGTCTGAATAACCGCCACATTTCTCCCAAAACGAAGCATCAAACATGGACTTCCGGTTTTCTACGATATTGTTAAGTTCGACAGATTATTTGAATCTGGAAATCTTGTACTTCCTTAATTTTAACATAACACTGCCCTTTATTAGATCATGTTTGCATCCTTCTTTCATTTGTGTTCTTGCTGTCGATAACAAATGGCATCACTTTTACAACCTGTTTTGGGATGCAATCAGGTTTTTTTCATTCAATAGAAATCTAGGTGCCCGTTAAATTCGGTTATGTTAACACAAATTTTAAATAAAAAAAATTCTTTCCCTTGTACGTCTTCCGATTGTTTGGAAATGCGAGCGAGTAACAGTTGGTATAGTAACCACTTCTTTTATCTTCTTTTTGTTGTTGTCGGTTACCGTTTGTAACATTCAATTACCTTTTTCTCCGGCATGCTCCATAATCCCTATATCATATAAAAATAACATAATCTTAAGCGTATATTCAACAACATCATCCATTCTGTCCATAACATATTGGTACGTTCAGGCCTTGAGGGTTGAGGGTTCATGCTATGATAATAATATGGGATACCTACCTATAAGTATATAAAAATGCCACAGCCATGACTATAAATTGCAAAGAAGAAAGTTAATGTTTGCATACAAAGCAGGATTTTTTCTAAAGGAACTCGTTATCACGTAAGTATACATACCTTGCATGTATATGAAATGGTGTATGTATTTGTTGGCATACTATCATTATGTAGATCCTGCTTGAAAAGTAAAGTGTATAATTTTGGAGGGGAAAATAATGGTGACCGGTCAAAGGATGAAAGTTGTATATGGATTTGAAAATTGTAATTTTCTTACGCAATGTGGTGAGAAGAAAAAAAAGGAAATCAGGGAAATTATTGAATTTCATTTTTTTTCTGGTTACACGAAAAGTTACCACAAAATGTTATTAGAGAAGGTCGGTTTCATTCAATTTTCCTTTCTTTCATATTTTTTTTGTTCATTTTAAGGAGGAAAGAAAAATTTTCTCGCCACAATGGCTTTCATCTAACTCTAGATTTACATTCTAAATGGATTAGTGTTGAGGGGCGTTTTGGGTTTCATTAGAATCGATTGTAATCGAGAAACTAGATAGGAACAACAGATTTACTCCTTAATTGAACTTTATATTTTTTTCATAATGAACTGGTATAAACCGAATTTTCGTTTGTCAAATGGTCTTGCAAAGAAATTCATTGGTCGTATCGTAATGTTCTAATCTTTGCAAAAACCCCTTGCCAATGTCATCTTTTTGCGATGTCTCCAATAGATGAAGACTGTTAATCATAATCCGCCCTAACAACCCTTTGCTGGGTCAGAGGCTAGATCATTATTTACTAGCTTCGCTGATTGTGATTCTACTTTTTAGAGATCCTTTCATTAGCGAAAGTTTTTACAGTGTCAGGGGTAAGCTGCGCGACAAATCTAAGTTACATCGATGTAGAGTGCCATCTATTTACTAAGGAGCAAAACTAGTAGGAGCAGAATGCCAGTGTCTCCCAACAATATCTTTTGCAGGCAAGCCGTGTGCAAGCCTTTCACCAACTACCACAGACTCAAACCGATTCAATCAGCTGTGTTTTGTATACACGTGACAAGCGGTTCTTTTTTCTGACACAGTTGGGAATCCAACTCGCATCACTGACAACTCAATCGCTTAGTGGAAAGCAGACGAGTTAATCACTACGCTATTGAGACTGAGTTTGTTGTTCGATTAAAAATGCAATATTTGGAAGCACCACGAGGGTTTACAAATTCAATTTCTTTGTGTTGCACATAATGCTGAGTCAAAAACAAATTTGAAGGTCCGAAGAGTAAGGCGAGAACCAATTCCTTCATCTGTTGTAACGGTTAGTCTTCTTGGTTTCAGCATTACAGACTCGTGAAAGCACAAACACGACGTATGGTTACATATTGCAGCCCCTCAGCCATAATTTTATTTTGTAACTTCTATTATTCGACGGGCCTATGACCCATGACCCAAATAATCGATGTTTCTGATTATTTTGAACTTTTATTTCCGATTCATTTAACTGCTTTCTGTAACTAAGAGCGTAAATAAGCCTTCATAATGACGTTTACACGAAAAATTCTCTGGAAGTTTTTGACTGACTTCGCTTCGAACATGATGCTACGCCATTTTGATCACGTTGAAGTGATCAACTCTGAAAGTGAGAACTGTAGAAATTGAAGACTCACTCGTTTACAATAATGTCTATGAGTAAAACCACCGTTGTGGTCGCTTCGTCACAGTCCCCCATGTGTTAACATATCTGATTGTTTCTCGGTTTCCCGTTTTGAAAATTTGTATTTTTCATTCCGTTCATAATTCTTCAGAAATGTACATGCAAAAAAGTATGACTAGCTCTAAAGGTTGGTCACTTCTTCGGCACTGTCGTCATAGCCTGTTGAGATGGCATCTTTGAACTGCATATCAAGGTGTACCGTCGAAAGACGTATCGATCATCTCACAGATCGAAGCGGTGGTACAGATGAATTAAGACATTCAAAAAGGTCTCACTGAACACAATCACATCAACCAGTTAGAGGAAAAAACTTGGTTTAATTAAGATGAAAATGGGTTACGTCACTCCATATTTCGAATGGATTTATTTTATTTGATGGTTATGAATTTTCTGTGTCGTGGTGAGTAGATAGCACAAGGGACAATTTCGTATAAACAAAAAGGTTTGGTGAAAGATTTCATGCTAAACTTGAAAATTTCTTTCAAAGCTTTTGCAGAACTGACCCTTCTAATACAATTCTCAGTAAATAAAGTTGTTTTGACAGTTTGTCCACAAAGTATAGTAGAATTAATCTTTCAGAAAGGGCATACCTATCGCAATACTTTTGTTAAATCTGTTACTTCGTTTGGTTGAAGTGTTTGGTTTAATCAGAAATCTACTAGTTCATTTGTTGTTACATATATTTTTCTGCATAAGGAATACTACGTGCAACTAATCGCTTATTTTAGTCAGCGTTGTCGATAACAGATGACTACTACTACTACAGATGACCACTTGTCATGTAAGTCATAAGCGAGTGATAATCAAATACGTAGATTCATTTAAAACACATTACTTCCTCAAACGATAAACGTAGAGATTTTGTATCACATAAAAGCGAAATGCATTTTTTTTGATTTCCTGAAATATGAATCAAACAAAAAAATTTTATTTTCCAACCTTTAATTTGGTTCAGATACCAAATTCCAACCAATTAAACGATATGTATATGTATACCCGAATCCGATGCTTCCATTCAGTTTTGTTGTTTCCTCGCTGCTCACACTGACCAAATTCATTTTAATAGTCAATAAATCATAAATTAAAAATAACTATTTATTGAGCTCGATTCAGTTTTGTTTTATATGAAAGGACCAACATTGTAGAGGCATGCTAGGAACATTGAAAAAATATTTGTCGTCCTGCGAAATGGAACATTGTTTGCTGGGGTGGGTGTAGGTTTTACCATTTGAAACTGATTTCCTGCATAAATGACCAGTAAAAGCATCCATATTGATCGAATCCAAATTTAAATGAAATTTATTGTTGTTTGTGTTATATGAATGGGCCCGGTGTTCTAATTGTAAGTCACCACAGTAATGATTCAAATAACGATTTTCGCTGATCATTATTATTGTTGTTGGCTGTTTGACCATATTTTTATACTTTCCGCGTTGGGTAAATATTCAAAATAATTTTTTTTTGTTTTATGCATTTAAAAGTAATGAAATTTTGTGTTTATTTGCCTTTTTTTGTGTACACAAATTTTTAATTGCTTTTGCAAACAATAGCGCAGTCATTGGTTTTACGAGCAATGAGATATCGTACGGCATTCATTATAATATGTGTTCAGCGACATGACGGTGGTATTATATTTTAATTAACATAAAACCTGAAATTGTGTTGTATGTATTACCTGTTGGTTGGTTTGGGTACTCATATAACATAATAATGTTGAAAAAGGAATTCAGTATCAAAATTTACACAACAAAATATGTTCGTTCCATCTACCATTAGACAAATAATATTTTCATTTCAAAAATTAATATTTATGAAGAGATCATTGGAAATGACGTACCGCAGGGTGTGCTTGGTAAAATCATTCAAACCGTTCATTTGTATTGTAAATAGTCGTTGGGGAGTCCGAATTTTCATTTGTTTGGATTTTACATTGTGGATCATCCATAAATTCCGTCCTCTTTTTAGGGGGGAACGGGTATGATGAAAGTGTGACTTGCGCGTTAGGAGAAGTGTGGACAAGGGAGAGGGGGATCTGCATTACCTAAATTACGTACGTAAATGGGCATTTCGTATTTACGTTATTTCGTGTACAGCAGAATTTTTATCATAAAAACAATTTTGACAGGCAGGGTAGCAACATAACAACAAAAGAATCGTTTGATTTCTATAATTTTTACTGTAACTCATCTTGGACGGTACTTCCAAATATGGGCATTAGACCTATGGACTTCAGGATTAATTCCACACGCATTTACATAACTTCAGTTCACTATATTACGTTAATACGAAATGCCTATCAATAATCTAGCAATGAGACAATCCAGCTAATTTGTGACATTTTTGAATAGTTTCACCAAATCTGAACTCGGTAACCTTTATTTTGAAGATTTCGAAAAGACGCGTCGTTTGAGCCAACTGTGAGGTTGGTAGGTATGACCAAAACATAAGCTTTTTCTATGTTCAAAGGCATCATCAAATCGACTACTCCATCTTACTTCATCGACCTGAAGCAGCTTATTTTTAGTAGATTTCGCGACAGAACTACATTTTGTGTTTTGTGTGGGTTGGAAGCCTTTGACGTGGAAGAATTGTTAATTTCGGCTAACGTTTTGTGCCACCCAAAAAAAACTACTGTTTTGGTCATTTCTATACGAAATGTTGGACTCTTCCAACCTCACATAAAGCTCAAACGGCGTGTTTTTCTAACAAATACCTTTCGGGAGTTAGGTGCATGTTTGGTGAAACTATTCCAAAATGTCACAAATGTGTAACGCAACTAAGGCTTGATTTCCACTTACGCCGTTTTGCCTCCATTGAGCGCCCAATTTCTTTTGTTTAAAAAGTAAACGACCCCCTTCTTCGTCCCCACAAATCATAATTCGCTATTTCTCTCGACAACTAATTGACGTGGAAGAAGTAACTCTCCTTTAGGGTAAAAAAGTAGAAGCTGGAGTTGTTGCTGCGAAATATAGCCGATACAGTACAGTTCATGGGTTCCAGTCGAAGAAATTTGTAACGCAACTAACTTTGGATTCGTCTGTTCACCTACGTAATTCAATAGTGTCCGAACGGGATTTTGAAACCTTACTATCTCGTTTTAATAAACTGAAGCTGTGCGTAGACTTTGTAACGATCAACAATTTACAGACGGTAAAAGCGCTGGCGGATGCGGGAAACGGCAATAATCCTCACTGTTGCTATTCATTATGAGCCGATACCAATTCGAAAATGTCTTAAATTTTCACCTGCGTTGATATTTTCAACCAAATTTATTTCCATTAAATATCAATTATCTAATTAAACTCGCTAACGATTTCTAATGGATATCTAAAATTTTTTGTGTTGCTTCAATTCTCTATCATCTTTCGACGTGAAATCAAATGTGAAATGTGAAAATCACATTTCCACATTTCATGGTGAATTTGCTTTCTTTGGTTCCAAAAGCAATGGCAAAAATCGAATTAGGTCACATCTCGGCCAGGAACGGCCTACAGAGGCCCAAAAAAGTGCCAAAATACGAAAAAATCGAAAATTTTCATGGAAATTACCAAAAATCTCGCATTTGTTTCTTCCACATTTCCACATCTAATCGTTAATCTCGTTTATTTTGTCATGAAAAATAAATTCAAGTTGGCAGTAGGCCAAGTTTGGGGCAAAAACTGTCGAAAGGCTTGCGAAAACCAGACAAAAATTGATAATTTGCATGAAAATTGCTATTTATCGCTAAACTATCACGTTTTAAATTCTCACAAATTGTACTTAATTCCACTGTTGCATTCACAAAAACTATGTTTGAGAAGCAAAGGCGTCAAATCGCAGAAGTGACGGCCTATAGAGGACAAAAACGCACAAATTCGCCGTAGAATCGATGGTTTTTTGTTGAAAACTAATGTGAATCTCTGAAGTTAATTTTTTTTTCATTCACATTTTTCCGTAATATCGATCCTATTCAAATCAATAACAAATACTTTCGACTGAAAAACATTTACATTTTAGGACTTTCAATCGGAAGATTATAGAGAATCGAAGCAAGACAAAAAAATTTAGATATCCATTAGAAATCGTTAGCGAACTAATTAAGTTTAATTAGATAATTGATATTTAATGGAAATAAATTTGGTTGAAAATATCAACGCAGGTGAAAATTTAAGACATTTTCCTTACGAATTGGTATCGGCTCATAATGAATAGCAACAGTGAGGATTATTGCCGTTTCCCGCATCCCCCTGGCGGTTCTGGCAATTAGCATGAAAATGTTGCAGATTTGTAATAATAAACAGAATTATACTAAAACAGCCGAGAAGGGCATTAATATTTTACGGAATGTTACCATGTTTAGCATTGTATTGTTTATGAAAATATCCGATAAATATGCGTTCCATTCATGGGTGAAAATGTCGACGACTTTTTGCTAAAATGTAACAAAATTTATTGCAATTACATACACCACATTATGTCAATACGCCATGTACGTCTACAACAGTTTTCCCAACCATTTTTTTTATTCATTCTACGTGGCAACGTAAAAAATCAAACAAGCAACACTCGAACTTATTTACCAATCCATCAAGTGCGTAGCAAGGCAGTACTTTCAAATCTAGTCGAAAATGCCTCCTCGTTGGTTACATTTTTCTACTAAATGTGTTTGGGTTTTAGTATTCAACGTTGTATTTCCTGCCTTGTGCTTGGAACATTGCACTAGATGAAATTTACTAACTCACCTTGCTAGTTAGGAGTAAGAATTATAATTAGAAAAACATAACACACAGCTTTAGTTAAACTCAAATTTTACTTCTCCAACGACTCATTCAAAATTATTGTGTTACTGATGTTGTCCATGCCATTTTGATCCCATTGAAACTGATTTTGGTTTTAGCCACGCCTGTCATTCTCACATGATTCTTGGTCTGAATAGACTCCATATCTCAAACAACCTTGACTCAGTTGCACTTGCTCACATCTGCAGATACTAGCCTTAAAATCTTGCAGGTAACAATAATCTGTTTGATCGAAAATGATCCAGAAAGTGAAAAAGAAACCATTAAATAAACAGCCGTTGAACATGAAAATAAATTTTCATCGACTTACATACACAGTTCACAGAATTTGTGAACAACACTACAATAAGAACACTCATAGCCACAAAAACCTCATTTTTGAACAGACTTGACTGAATCAAACTCTTGAATAAGACTGATAACAACGATCTTCGATCAAATGCTATTTATTATAGTTTGTTGTTGTTATGAGTTCATTGGATTTTTAATTTCTCTAACGTTATTTGCTATTGCAATGTTTTCAGATTCATTATTTCGAATCAAGGTTGCAAGCATTGCATCATTCGTAGCTTAACGGGTTTGTCGTGGCGACCATATTTTTCTATTATTTCGAAGAAAGAAAATTGAATTGAACATTATCGAATATTCAATCTTTCAGGAACGACAGACGTATCGCGATATTTGCGTTAAATCTGATACTTCGTTTGTTTGATGTGTTTGGCTGTGTGTTTTATGCGACATCTACTACTTCATTTGTTGTAACATACACTTTTCTATATAATGAATACTACGTGGAACTGAACGCTTATTTTGGTCATCGTTGCCGATAACAGATAACTGGGAACTTTAAAGTATTTTGCGATTGCAAGTGAACACATATATGTACTTTCTCGAAAAAATATTGGAATCTTACCCGATTTTAATGAAAGTGGGCTAGAGTGATGCAACCAGAAAATGTCCCGATATTTTTTTAGACGATAGACTGATGATGTAACCCAAAACGAGCGATTTCTGCTACCGCATTTTTGCGAAAATAGTAAATTGATGACAAATTTGTCTCTCCTGTTAATTTTTCAAATCTAGCTGATGGAGAAAGCTATTTCCATCTATTCCGAATGACCAAGTCACATAAATTGTAAGAAAAAAGTCGTTCCACAAGTTTCACAGTTTGAAAAGGAGATTCATTTGAGCCATAGCTCATTAGCAACCGCTGGATTCCTTTCTTTTTAGTGTAAATATAGTTGACCATCTCGGTGTCTCTCTGTCGAAGGATGGGTCTTGAAGTATATTTTATTCTATAAATGATCATCTTCATCGACTAAATCTCTAATGCCTGCATATATTGATATTTGGAAATTTTATACGAAACTTTTCGGATTTCTACCATGCCACAAATTACATGTCTGCTTCAGATTAAAAAATGTATTTGATCCAACTTTTCCAGGAAGCCCTACTCTCAAATGCGTTGCATAGAAATCAGCATCATGTTATTATATTGCAAACTTTTTAAGCATTACCTCAAACACAGTGGAACATTTTTCAAATGAACTTTCGAAACGCTCTTGGGCTTTTCAAATTAAATTTGTTCACATGCAGACGTTTTTTTTCTCCTCCACAATTTTTTTCTTCTCTCCACTTCTTTATTCTGATTTTATTACAAGTCATCGTGTGCCAGTCACCATCATGATATGAAATATTCATATTATTTCACAGTATCTTAGTGAATATCAGTGATGAATATTAGTATTACAAGTGTGCCGTGTGTGTGTGCATGCAGTATAAGTACCTTCCATAAGTACAAATGCGAGCATATAAGTATTATACTCATGACAAGAAATGTGACTTCCATAGAAATTATGCCATGGCTATATACATCATAGTCGAATCATTGAGACGGGAAAGTGTATTGTACATAAAAAGAACCACAAGTGTGTGGAATAATTTTCGGATTTGGTTGGAGAAAGAAATATGAATAGATTGTTTGATGGAAAGTTTGCGCCCTCAGTTACACTTGTGTCAGCTATTTAAGTATCGATTTCGTGTGCTGATGTCTCAAGTGTTTGATTGTAATGCGTGTTGTTAAGTGGATGAATGAATGGATTATGGATTTTGGATTTTACTGATAAATATGACAAGAGTGGTTTCAAGTGCTGTGAAAGAAAAACAGCCTACGAATTGGGACATTACTTCTTCAAGGGTCGATCGCTTTGCTAAGTTGTTTTTTTTTTCAAACTTTATACTCACTCGTCACTCCTAAACATCTTTTCAACAAATGAATCTGCTACTTCTTTTGTTCGAAGTATCATCTAGTTTTCAATTCGAAGTTTTTAACTGTGTCGTTGCTGGAAATAACAGATCCTTTTAGCCGTTTCTGGAATGTGGACAGAATTTTTTTTCTGCAGGAGTAGAAGCACTAGGAGGTTCTTTGAAATAGTGAGACAATGTGACAATACATTGGTTTCATTGGATCTTACTGTCCCTTCTATAATATTCAAGCATCTCCCAAATATTCTTTTTCAGAATTCAACATTCAATCACCATAACCCTTCGAAAACCAATTAGTGAGATTTTAGATTTGAGGAGATGTGGTAATGAGATTTCTTTTGATTTCTCACATCTACGTAGTACTAGCATCATAAAAAGGGGAATCAAACACCAAATTCTATGATTTTCTTTGTTTCGATACAACTTTCCAACAACGATTAGATCAAATAGAATGATGAATTGCTCCATCCATTGGGTACTGTTGCATTTATCTGCCTGGGCCACTTACTTGCATTAACTAGATCGGCTAGTAGCATGCCAGCCTATCAGAATTGACCAATTTGATAACGAAAAGTTTTGAGACGTGTGTTTCAGGGGTCGCTGAAGTTTCTCGAATTTGATTCTATGTCAGGGTAAGGCTTCAAGCTCCTGGAAGTCTTTCCAAAAACGGTCTCCAACAATATTTTTTTGGGTATTGGTACAACCATTTATTCGCTTCATCAGTTAACTATCCACTCCTCTATGGCTTTTCAAAAGTCACGATTTTTAAACTTTAGCATGTCTCTACCGGCTTTCCTTGCACATGCCTGACCAAATTATAATACCGTTGTTACTAGAATTCAAAACACTACCGATTGCAACCCCAACCTGTTTTTAAACACTCCTTCTGTGTGCTGGATGCACGAGGTCATAGCACTGCCAAACTTACGGATGAAAATCGAAAATTTTCTGACTAATAACATCCAAAAATATCAAAAGTGCATCCCAATGTTCAATTAAAGTTGATTCAACCACACCGTGTAACCTAATCTTCAGATTCAATAGCTGTTGTAAATAGTGACAAAATTAAAGTTGCAGTCACCTTTCGGGTGTTTGAAATCATGTGAAAAGGAACGTTTTCTTGTTTCCCGCACCTCCCTCCTACTCGGCAGTATTCTCTAGAGGTTCTTACCAGAATTAAAATGAAAATTTTCTTATTCTTGATACAGTAAAATCGTTTTGTAATTAAACGTTTCCAGAGAATGGTACCCGAATCGCTGCGCATACACGCACCAAAGCCTACACCAAAAAATTTCAAATATTCTCTTGCGACCGAGCTCGACCCTCTTCAAACTACGGAAATTTCTTAAAATTACAATCTCGTGGTGCGCGTTTATCCCTCTTAATTTAAAACTCATTGATCTGGAAATCAGCACTTAGTAAACACAATCCACTCAAGTGGAGTATCCACATCCCAGGTATTACAGGGCGAAGAAAGAAAAAAATATCAATTCGAAGTATTATAATACAAAACCTCGTAGTGGTAGTGAGAGGTATTGTGTATACGCAACAGACAGGAGGCAATGTGTACAACAGCATAATATGTATTCATGATGACAATCAATATTCTAATATTTTATTCAATTTTTCTATTTTCTTGTTATATCCATATTCTTGCCACTTACCTTTCCAAGTAATTGTTACTGGTTGGGTTGTGTATGTACAAAATATCAACGGAAAAAAACATATACAAAAACGATATATTATCTCGCTTTTATATTATACAATAAAAGTCAATTACTTTCCTCTCATATTTCTTCAGCATCAATATTTTATTTACAATTTTTTTTTCCCGTTTTTTTTGGGACGAGAGATAAGATATTGTACGTACATAATATACTAAACATTAATGTTACACGCACATGGGTGGTGTTTTTTTCCCTGAAAAATTTAAATACCTACAACAAGGAGTACATAGATGTACGGAAAAACTTCTTTCTGTGAAACGGTGAAACGATAGAAGAGGAAAAAAAAGGTAATCGGATATAAAGTGATACACGTACCATTAATCCGAACAAATAAAAAAAAGTGTGATGGAAAATGTATATACATCGAGGGGGTAATCACTGGCTGAAAATCCGTTCCAATAATTCCACTTCCACTATTGAAATGCAATTCAAAAAATTTCTTTTTTTTTGGAATGAAACTCGGAGTAGCTCAGTGTATACTTCTTTCGACTCTACATCAGAGTCATCATCAGTGGCTACAAAAACAAACTACTACTCTCTAACACATAATGATAGCACAAACCTTCAAACAATCTCAAGTGAACATCAACGTCTAATATAACATCGAGGTGTTCTTCTTACTCCAATACTGAATTATAAGAAAAGATCGTATTGAAAATCACAAATTATAAATTACTTACAATGAACTTACTCTAGAACATTGCTCGTCAATATTTAAATTAAAAATCACAACTACAGCAGCCTAATCAGCTCCCTTCTCAAACTGACAACAGTCGAAAAAAATTCAAATAATTCCAGTCTACACTCAGTTTAACTAAATATGTGGCACTATACATTCAAAACCCAAAAATTCTAACAGCTGAAATGGCATTTTTGCCACAGATTTATAAACACTAGAGAGTTACTTCGGAAAGCGCAAAATTTGAAAAAAAAACTTGAAATTGAGGAGAACATTGGAATTTTATCTCTTTCATTTTAATTAGGTGAATCTGTGCATGTTTTTTTCATTTTGACATCCTACGATAGGATTGTGTGTCGTCAAAATATTCCATTCATTTCAGGTTACTTTACACTTAACCTATTGATATCGCTGCAAAGTCAATGTCTCTGACTGTATTTCGCGATAATAGCTTTCGTCTATATTTTAAGTTAGTATATTTTGAGGTTTTGTGCCAATTTTGAGCTCTTGTCAAAGCTGTTTTTGGTCATGTTTAACCTTTGGAAAACAACAATTACTAGAAAACTCAATAGCGAACTAAGACACAAAATAATTCAAAACGAACGAATTTCAAATAAGAATTAAAATCAAGATAACAGAAACGGATAACTGCCCTTGAGTACTGACCTCAAGTTTTACCTTAACCTTCAGAAACATTAGATGATAACAATTCTGAACGATTTGCAACTGCAAAACAACCAAGAAGTTACTTATCAAATACTTCTATCGTTGCAAGTGAACTGAAGTGAAAGAAAATTGCAGAGCTGCACATACGAAGAGTGTCAAACTGTTTTTATTTTCTGTTCTGTTTTAAATTTCGCGCCTCTTAATGTAATTGTCCAGTATCTGTAAGTCTATGCACCATGCAAGAAATGTCAATAACAATGTCAAGAAAACAATAGAATTTGAAATCTGTCAATCTGTTAAAAAAGTGGCCGTTGTAAATCCAATATTTACAATAAAAATTCCATTTCTTATTTCCATAAATTCCATCGGCCTGTCCCATAAAATCCACCTGTGGTTACCCCCTCGATTCACATAGGTAACATCAACCGAATCACCCGATGTACGCATATATTATAGAATATGTAAAGCGAACAAGAACCTTTTTTCCGATAGTGAAGGAAATATGAAAAGCAATATAATTTTATTCGATGGAAATAATAAAGGCCTACCGACACATCTTCTGTATAATATATGTATGTCTAGATGGATAGTATACTTACATACGTACTACAACGCATAATTAACTAATCAACCCTTTAATAGAATAGAATGTGACACAAGTCGTTGTTTCTTTATTGCATAATAGATGATGGTAGTGGAGGTGTCAGTTAGTCAGTTAAAAATGGGAGGGACGAGCCAAGCACCTGAGTTTTTTGTTGAGCGTGTTGTTATCATACAGGTCATTCAACTAGTAGATTTGACAACTTATGTCACGGCAGTCCTAGCTCAGATGACTCATTCATTCTTCGGTATGTACATGCCCTAGGTGTGTGTACGCTAAGAAATGTCATTATAGATTGTATGGGAACACACTTTCGCCCACATTCTTCCACATCAAAAGGATTTTTCGTTCCCTAATTTCCTGGAAAAATAATATTTTGAGTGGAAGGTTCACTGAAAAAGTTTTCTTGTTGAGAATAGCGAATTCTGTACATAATCCACCATCAAATAAGATCGTTGAAGAAAACTGTCATTGGACTTTGAAGATTCTGTCTGCATTCCTAGACACATTTCTGAGAAATTACTAATCGGTTTATTGAAATTGACGAACTCAAGTAACACCAAGATCAAACAACTCAATTAGCTATATGAATTTCAGCAAATTTTCTTAAATTCCAACAAAATTGCTGTAAAAACGGTGAATTGCTTTCTCGGTAATTTTTTTTGCACTCATTCTTTTCGTATCTGGAATCAATATTCTCCGACTCCGACAGACGAAAAGCACTGGTGATACGATTTCTACGTTGCGTCAGTACAATTATTGAGACTGGTACTTTTCTTATCAGATCGATACAAAATCTCATTATGAAAGGACTACATTGCATAAGGCTGTAATTTCTGTTCAACCTGGACATGATGGTGTGATGCACTGCAGTATTTTGATTTTGGTCGATGCAGACAGTGAACAACAACATAGAACTGATTCTCAGCCTACCAGCAATACAACAAATTTCCAATTGAAAAAATCAAACATCTCCGAACATCAGCTTTTGATCTTCGCTGTTCTATAGGACGATATATCTTTCATTATCTCAAGTTTTACTTTGAATTTTAAATGTCTTTCAACTCAACAGCAATTTAATTGAAAATCAATATTCTAAATTGTGTCTGGGCTGGTTTCTTTTTCACACGTTCTCGTTGTAAAGTTTCCATTTTAACTATTCAAATATTGAAAACATTAAAATAATTTTATTTTGGAAAAATTTTCATTCCATGAATTATATACAACATCGACTCAATTAATATTCATTGCGACGTGTGAGTGTGAAATCATGAAGTTTACACCCCACCCCCCACATATTCGATACTTTCAATATTTACCCATCCGTGTAGAGAGATACTTTAATTTTATAATTTAATTGCGGGTTAATTTAGATCCATCTTCCTAAGGGTCTTAGCATCAACTCACAGTGGCAAAATTGTCGAATTAATTTGATTCATAATGGAAAGGAAAATATGCCGGCAAAACTTAATAGGATTGATCGTTGATTTAATTAGACGCTTTAAATAAAACAGGTGGTATCGTTTATGAATTATGTCACGCTCCAACCCCAAGAGTGGGTACATACATTCAAAATTCAAAATGCGACAGAGACGGGGCGGGGGTTCGCTCTGAAAATCACAATGCTGAAGAATATCTGCTCAGAAATTCATAGCCACGACTGGTAGCTTGCAAAAACTTTCGAGAAATAAAACTTAATTTTAGCGAATGTAATTAAGATTGACGTGCTCGTAACAAAAGAAGAAAATTAAATTTTCTCAAACACATTATTCGACTCATAACTAAACAAAACAAGAAAATTTTCTGCTCTCATTTTACTATAATGCATAATATTTGCAACAACACGCCAATGGCAGCATGGAGGAGGTCAGTGGATTTTCCTGAAACTGCGAAAGTTATTTAGCAATGTTTACGAAGGCCAAACACACAAGTTAATATCCACAATTCCAAGCAATTAAATTTTCACGATTCGTTATAATTGTGCATACAGAAAACAATTCTACTCTCCTCCGTTCCCAACCAATAGAAACGACGACCCTCAACAAAAATGTTCCATGAAGTGTTTTTTAATCGTCTCGTAGCTGTTTATTGATTTTCTGGATGGGTATTTTTATGATCGAAACGTTTGTTTCTGTATACCAAAATCCGTACGCTCTGGCACCATAAACGTTATTGACCCATTATTACATTAAAACCAAATCTATTTGGGGAACAGTGATCGTTGGAAAGTGGTTTTTACAGGTCGAATAGAGACGTGTTTGTCTGGTAGTTTATTCGATAAATTGTACTACATTCTCTGCAATTTACTGGAAAGTTTCTTAGTAAACAGCGAATCGCTTTGCCACTCTTACCGCAAGCAATCACATTAATATTAGAAAAGCGTGAATATTTCGCATAAATAATTTTTTTAAGTGCGTGCTACTTGAAATACATTTCAACATTACATTAGCAAACATTTTCTACCCTGTTTTATTTCGTAGGGAAAAAACCCACTAACAATAGACCAAGATTACGCTTTTTTTTCATGAATTGCACTTATACCAGTATTCATTTGTGCTTTTGGGCGCCACCAAATTATACATCACTAAAAAGAAATCGCTTTGTAACGTTGATTACCCGGTTATCAGTTATAATATTCACAAAACCGTGGAACTGGAATTGAAAGTAGGAAAATTGAACGCATTAAATCATAGAAAAGAAAAGGAGTTCACCTACGAGTGTTTTACTGTAACAAATTCACATCTAAACAATTTATTACAGGTTATGGAACGGTGGCGCCTGATTGTCTTTTAGTTCCCCATTATGGTTTTTCATAATCACAAATAGTGTTTTGGTTGATTCCATGTTTGGCCAAACAGAGATTACAATAGATCACTGGCAAATAGTAGCTTACTTCTGACAATATCGCAACTGAGATACCACGCGAATTTCGACCCTCATAAGGGACCACTTCGAAACCTCTCTATTGGCCATCCCGAAGAAACATTTGCTCTGTGACTTTTGTATTTAAGCTCTCTGATGTCCCTAACGAGTGTAGCCCTCAGAGCCTATTTTTAATTCATTAATTCATTAAATTCATTAAAAATTAATTAATTTCATTTGGCTCTATTTCTTTTCATTTTTGCTTTGGTTTGTCAAAATCATTAAATCTTAACCCTTGGCTACTCTCAAAATGTTTCAAATGCTAGTAACTAGTAAAGGATCTGAAATACCAGGTTGGGACACTGTATTCTACTCATGGAACATTGACTGTATCATAAAAATTCATTAAAAATTCAAAAAAAAATGGTCCTAGTGTATACCTCAGCCCTCAAGCTCCGTACAAAATTCAAATTTCGCACTGTTCTGCAAAGTGATGACAAAATTTTTCAAAACAATTTTGTTATTTGTGTTAACCAATCATTATTTAACATTATCAAAACCCATGGAGCTACTACTTCAATAGTGTAGACTTAAAATAACTTCTAGCTCTTGACGCGCAGTCTTGTACTTCATTTGTTTTAACATGTATGTTGCTACATAAAGTATCGCTGCCCAGAGCTCAGCGCTTTTTATTGTCGTCGTGATCGATGGCAGATGATTATATCCGCAGCCCCATCAAATCAATTTCGTTTCATATTATTTTATCTATTTAAAATGCAAATGAATCCAAAATGTCTCTCGGTTTTTGAGACTAATGAGGTAATGTTCACGCTAGGTATGTTAGATCGTACGGTGCTCCGTCGCAGCGCTTGTTTTTTAATCTCGCGAGGACACCAAAGCCTCTTATAATTATTGAGAATGTTCTCTTAAACTTACATTGTGGAGTCTTGAATGTGAGAGATCTTTCGATGAAACAAAAGAAAAGTTTTTCGAATAATTGGAATGGATTAAGTGCGTTGTTTGGTTCGAAAGTAGGAAATTGGTCAGATAAGAAACACTTTGATGATAGAGATTTTTCGCTAAATAGAACTTTGAATCGATTGAATAGAAACTGATGAACTTGTCTGAGACTCTACCAAAACTTCCACACTATAATTTCCGATCGACTTTGATTGTTTACCCATATCACTGTGGAGGGAATTACTAAGCACTGGTAGATGGTCTAATGGATTTATTTCGCGCAGACTTTTAGCAAAACAAATAAAATGAAATGACAACGACTGAAGTCAATGGAATGAAGAAAAAAAATAGTTTCAAATATGTGATCCACATGAACATTCAACGAATATACAGACGAAATGGTAGCTGAGCTGGATGATAAAATGATCAAAACAACCGATAAAAGAAGATTTTGTTTCACAGATACAATAACCTGAGCTCGAAACTCATTAGCCCAATGTGTGCATAAAGCGGAGTCTGTTTTTATTTGACTAATAATATGCATCGCTGGTAATAAACATCTCAGCTATGTGTTCGTATGAGCAAATATGGTCAAGGTTTTGACTTATGCGAACTTTATCTTCGAAAAGTAAATACATTACATTTTATATTTGCAATAAATTCAGCACGAACAAAGGAACTGAAACTTTTAATGGCTTATATAACTTCCAATACCATGAGTGTGTACACCAATATGAATTTTGCTGAACCATACATAAAGCATCTCTCTCTCTATATGTACGGAATACGAAGAAGCAAAAAAAAACTTTGATGTCGAAAACTTCATGTTACATTATGTAGCAATCCATGGCCTTGTCCCGTGACTAAGAGACTTTGAGCCAAAATATATCGAAATCCATTGAACATTTCTTAGATGATGTTCGATTCATCTAATCTGACAGAGATCTGACAACAACGTAAATGAAAATGTACCGCATGTCACTTGGTGTCACAAAGTTGGATCCAAAGAAACGGATGGTTTGCTAAAGTCTACTCCCAGGCTGGGTCCAGGTAGCTCAATCGATAGAGCGTTGGACTCACAGCCTATGGTTCACGAGTTCGACTCCCGGCGCAGACATTGTCCATACGGTTTTTCCTAATCATGAGGATGGTTAGTCTTTGCTGTAAAGCTTCATGCCCGTTGAGCTCTATCGACTGCAAGGTTTCAAAATATTAGAAACAGAAAAATTAACAATTGACAATGACTAACTCCATCTATTGGGAACAACAAGAATCAGCACATTCGAAGTAAGCGGGAGCATTTGAATATCACCAGCTGTACAATGGGTCCAACAGTGACCTCCGTATGAATTCTACTTCGGTAAGATGGCTGGACTTAATAAAAAAAAAGTCTACACGATGAAAGCAATGTAGCGATGACAGTTCTTTCGATACACATCCCTAAAGTGAGTAAAAAGCGATTCCAAAGCTAATTCAAGAAGATAAGGAGGATATTGCTAATGCGATACCTGTAACACGATCAATGAGAAACGCATAGCGGCCATTAATTAAAATTTAAAATTTGAACGATGTAGTATACCAGATAAGGTTCCATGGCGGTTGCTACAAGAAATGTCTCACCGATTCCCAGCTATTTCAAGACTCAATTTCGTTAGTCGGAGGACAGGTCATGGAATTACCCACATCCTTTCAATGCTTTCTGTTCGAACGATCGAAACTTCTCTAATACTTTCTATATGTGTATGCGACATCACACGGAGCAAATCGTCTTCATATTATACTAAAGTGCTTTAATGACAGGACAGACGACGCCTTCAATATTTTATTAAACTTAGTATTCGATAGAAAATGTCTGATAGTGTCTATACGATGTTGCCGAGAAAATCTGAAAAGTAAATTATGGTAGCTTTCCGCAAGTTACTATCCCTACATCTCATAAATAAATTTATATTCTCGCACCGAATGAGATTTTTTTTCCTCCTTCTTCTCTTCTTATTTAGTGAGATTGGTCGCTGTGTGCCCGATGAAAAGAAGAAAGAAAAAAAATTCTATCCCGAGAAAATGTTATATCAAATGACAACATTGTCGGATGAAAATATTTCACTTAAATACTCATTCTCGTTGTATGGAACAAAATTTTGAATATTGAAACACTGTTCACGCGCGCGACAGTTATAAGAATTTATTTTCTTTTTGATTTTTGGATGTACGATTTTCCGTACCATTTGAGTTCTATTGATTTTGTTGGAATCGAAAACTTTTCATTTTATTATATTTTGAGGAAAGGTGGGAGAGTGTTGATAAGGAAGAGAAATTCATGAACAGCATCGGCCGGCTATGAAATATGTTTGAAACTGAAGGAAAAAATACAAAAACTGTCAATTTTCTTCCTCGTTTTATTGTTTTTATTGACAAGTTAATATTGACTCTTTTTATGATGTCACATTCTATTAAGTTGAACCATTTGGTAAAAACAGTAAAACGAAAACGTTAAATAGTTTGTTCACATTAAAATGAATCTACAGAATGTGTTCAGACAAGAGCCCTCAATGTTTAATGACTTAAGTCATTTCATACTTCAAAAATGTTTTATTATTACGACGACTTTATGTTGAGTGATTAACATAAAACACGTCGACTACGGCCTGTTTACCAGTTCAAACCAACGACATTTAACTATAAAATTCAAAATTGCTCACCAAAAAAATTCTCTTTATGAGCAAATTTCCATAATTTTCTCAGGATCAACTGCCTTTACCTCTTGGTCATTACGTAAAATAAGTCATCTATAGAAGTGGTAAGAAGTCGCGTAAATCACCGAATTCGTTACTGATTCGTAGCGTCATTTCATTCACATTCTGATCTAATTTAACTGTTTCCCCTCTAAAAAATGATTTTGTTCAGATCCACTCAAACAGAAACAAAGGAAGTTAAGTACAGTCATCAGTAGACGAGTGACAATACAACAACGAATGTGCTTCGTATGTGAGGCAAAACGTGAGACCTGTCGGTTCCCTAAGGCTAAATACTAAACATCAAAAGTGTAAAACTGTTGACTTCACTTCAACCACTTCTTTACACCATCAATTTCATCGTTTCATGTAGTCGAACTACAGCGCCAACACTTGGTTTTCGATTTCATTAATTTTGTATGTGCTTCGTAATCGATCCAGCACCCCATTTTCCCAAAAAAGGTTTATTATCCGACCAATAGGCACACATCGGAACTTTAAAAACTCAATTAAACGAAGTTAAGGAAACCGTTTCTCTGGTGTAACGATTTCTCTTTTGATACAAAGCGGATATCGAAAAGCAGAAAAGAATTTCCTCAATTTGGTTGGGGAAATTGCAAGTTTTATTATCGCAACAGATTAGGCAACCTGTCTTTAGCAGTCATAACAAACAAAAAGTTAGTATTTATAGCCCACAGACGATCCAATCAAACGGATAGAATGAGCACCAGTGTTTGTTGAAAATATCACAGTGCTTTTGGCTCAGTTGGTTGTGTTTTGACCACAAAACTGCAAATACTGAAAATGTTCGGTATCTC
>JANTFA010088892.1:20167-36496 GCA_026413405.1 Phytosciara flavipes | reverse complement strand
GAGAGTTGAATTTATTTGCTTTCGAATCTCATTTGGGAAGTGAAAATTACGGTTTTCGTAGTTGGAGTGATGAAAAAGTAGTTGTGAAGTTAAAAATCTTCAAATCAACCTACTATGTCCATATTGTGTTAAAATCATGTACGACTTCTGAACTAAATAGTAATATCTCAGCAAATAAAAGGCAACTTCAGTGTAGTAATGGTAAATCAATAAGTTTATCGATTGTATGTCTCGCGTCGGATAACATTCTAGTGATGTGATTGCCTGAAACGTTCGTCCAAAATATTATTAGAAATTACTTTTCGATAATTACAAAATACTAATTTGATGTCTCTAATTAATAATTTCGATATTTTCACTTTTCTTAATTCAGAAACGGACTTAAATTCAAGGTTGTTTACAACAGGTTAAGACACCCACGATGGCAGGTGGCACACAAAATTGAAAACGCACTCATTACAGATCGTAAGCAAAGTCAACTTGAAGAAAATGAATTTTTTTTGTTGAGTTGAATCGTTATACAAAAATTTATAAGCGCAGATGTCACCACTAGAAAATTTGGGTGCCACTGCCTTCGTGATCATCTCAGAGTAGGGATTGCAAACCGAAAGCAAAATTCGTAACCGCGGTTACGGTTATTTCGGAGCTCAAAACCGGTTAACCGGATGGCAACGAAAGCACTAGAAAATTGTACTCTTGATGAAATTTTCTTTATATTTCCTTGGTATTCTTAACTCTCGTATCCATTTCGTCGAATTAATCGACCTTTTTGCAAATCACGTATAGAATATTGAGGAAATATGGAAACGTACCTATGATGCAGACACAGATCACTTCGTTGATATTTTAAGCTAATGCACCTCTTGCCAAATTTGTTATCGGGACGTGTGTCAAGATAACCAATTTAACAGGTACATTGGTGCATATGCCGTTTTACACAACAAAGCAACAAAATTGACAGATGGGAGTAACGTAATGCTTTAACCCGTTAGATGCACACTGCTCCGTGTAATAGTACATTAAGTATCTATGGGATAATTTGGCTATCTACGAAGTGGAAGCTTCTATCTCGAGCCGTAGGCGAGGGATAATCCCATGAGTGGATAACCAGATTATCCCGATTATCAGATTTATGTTCCTATAGAAACATTGCGTTGAGTAAAATAAATAATCAAAAGGTGATCATTCATTTCTTAAAATAGTGAAAATGGCATTCGGATTCGGATAGAAATCGAAAGAACATATTTATAAATTGAAAAAAATGGGTAATTCAAGCTCAGTGAGGAGACATGGACTAATAATTTTTGGCGCTAGGGATACGTTAAAGCTTAAATTGAAAAACCGAAAAACCGGTTATTTAGGACCGGTTAACCGAAAAGAAAAATTTCTTAAATTGGCCGGTTAACCGGTTTTTCGGTTCGATTAAACCCGGTTTGCAATCCCTATCTCAGAGGTGTCTTAACCTGTTGTAAACAACCTTGCTTGAATTGATAGATTGAAAAGAATAGTTTGATATTTCATTCTACAAAGTATACAGAACAAAAGTTTGAAACCAAAATTGCGATAGATCCGTGAAAAGTCTCAAATTCGAATAATTCAACCAAATTACTACTTTAACTTCTATCTAAAATTCAAAAATCAACTTTGTTCTTGTTCTCGTGTTTCTCTTTTCAACAAGACATTAACAGAATAATTAAATGCAGGAAGGGAACATGCGAATTTCAGTAAAAACGAAATTTGATTTATTTTGCTGTGTTTCGAATATTCTAACGATTGAAATCGAAGTTTGAGACCGTGAATAATGACGTTCAAAAAAGCAGGGGTTCGGAAAAACGGGACAAGCCATGTTGTAGGTATAGAAAATCGTGTGTACGTGATTATTCCACGGTATACCTTTGTGTTTCTTTAGGAAAAAATATCGTCAGCTAATCAATCGGAAAGTAAAATAAAAATGAAATTTCATTTTTATTATAATGAAATGCCCACCATTTACTTAATAAAACTAATTGAGTTTTAACAATTTGAATAGCATTGTACATTTGTATGGAATAAAGCAGGGTTCACAATGCAGAGTGCGTCTAAGCTAATTCTATTTATCGGAAAAAAATTGTCTAGATCCACCAAATTGCGAGTACTTTACTGCATATTGTAGGTAAAAAAACATATTTCTCTCATATTGTGCGTGGTATCATTGGAAAGCTTAGACGCCGGGCTTTGTAGTTACAGTTCAGTTTGGATTGAAAAATTCCAATTCGTTACATATTCACGGCGAAAATGTTTCGCAAGGGTAGTGAAATTTCATGAAAAAATATTTCGTATGGGATAGCAACTGGACTCATTTTACTGGGCATGGATTTTAGCTCCCCTAGGACCCCTTGACACAAACCCGTCGCAAAGTTTCGGGGACATTGACATCAACCTTTTTCTTGAATGAAGACATCCGTGTTTTTGAAGTATTGCAAAAATTGGATATCTTTATTAAAAATTCCACCTCATCTCCTATCCTGTGGTAAGAAATATGAGTTTGATAGTTTTTTTTATATATTTCGGCTGAATATATGCTTGTGAATCATGTGATACTAGCGAATAAATTAGGGACTAGCGAAAATGTTAGCAACTAGCAATTTTTTCGTCGAATCGATTCGATACTCTGAGACGCAATATTCTCTGATCAACAAGCCTCATATTGCTTGATACAGTGTGCCTCAAAACCTTGAATCGACTTTTAATTTTGAACATGTTTGTTTCTTTTTCCTTATTGTTTGCTCATGTCGAATGTCCCTTTTCTGCATTTAAATTTTCTAAAGAGAGTCTTTCGTGAAAACACGTTTAGAATGTCAACAAAATTTAGTTGTTGGTAAATTGGAAATAAATTAACTGACCAATGAAAATGCATATTCCAATTAGCTATGACAACAAAAGTACCTTGTTTATTTCCTCGAATCTATTTTCTTCCAGAGTGCGATTGTAAATCTTAGTCATTTCATTTGAATATTCAGCGACGTCCTCAAAAAATTCTTCGATGTAATATTCTCCTAGATGATTCTCTGGTTTGAAGTACTCTTCGACGAAGAAAACTTCAGAATTGTATTCGTAAAATTGATATAATTGAATTCGATTTGCACGAATTGAGGCTAAATTTTGGGAAAACAGCTTATGCTCCTTGTATATATTTAGCATTAAATCACTTTGATTCTTCAATCCAATGAGAAACCACAATTTTTCCTCTAAATCGATGTACGTGTTAGTCATTTCATTAATAAAAACACTTGCAACGACAGTATGATTTGTTTCACATGTTACTTTTCGATAATTAAGACAAATTATTAAGATGAAAGTTACGCGAATTATCAACGACATTTTGATTGACCATGTACATCAGTCTGCTTTTTGTGTATTCTAACGCGGGCTATATTTTATACTAATTTCAATAAGTGATCGCATGACAACGCTACTCGTTCGAAATTTTTTCGTTTTTTCTCTTAGATAATGAAAGTAGACCTGTGCGGCTTCTTCAACCGATTTTAGACTCAGCCGACAGTCGCCGCCGATCCAGCTCACGTTACTAATGTTCCAAACTTTGTCAATTTCGGCAAAAAAAGTGTAGAACATTCGTTTGACCAGTACACCTATCTCCGGTTTAATATTTGGGCCAGTCCACGCAAGTGTCCCACCCGTAAGATTTGCAATTGACTATAACTTCCTTAAGAAATATGCTACAAGAGAACTTTTTTACACATAGGAGGCTTCAATTATAGGCAAAATAAGTCACTTCTTGATTCAGTTGTAGCATATTATTTGAGGCAGCTATAGTCAATTGAAAATCTTACGGGTGGAACATCTGCGTGGACTGGCCCATTTAACTTGCGAAGATCAGGCTTACTACCATGCAGCGAAGATAAAATACTTTTCATTCACAACAACTATCAGTTTTGCAAAAAGTTTCGACTAGAGAGTTTAAGTATGAATAAGTTCTGTACGTTAGTATTTTCGTTGTTGATCTGAAATAAAATTTGAATTTAGCTTTTTGAATATCACTTTTAATACTGTTTAGACGCTGACTTGTTGACGCTGACGTAACCGGCTGCCGATGACCACCGGCGTCATATTAGCCGCCGACCTAGACATGAGTCGGTTATCCGAAAAACCGAGAATTCTCGGTTTGGTTAGGATCGGACCAAACCGAACCGAAGAACTCAGAATGAAATAAAATCCACAAAAATGTAACTATAATTTCTTCAATATTGTTGTATTGCTGGGATGATCTGCCATGGGGTTTCGATTAACTTTCAAATAAAAAAGCTAATTTTCATCTCGACTCTGTAACTATAATAATTCAATAGAACTATCTAAGTAGATCAAGATTTTTCTCGTTCCACGCATGCCACAAAACTTTCGAAACCGACTCAAGCTCCGTGTACTGGTCCTAACTTTGAACATGATTTTAGTTCAGCGTACTTCGGTTTACAGTACCAACTACAAAAACACCAAATTGTGTTATGTAATTGGGTCAGGAAATATGAAACGAACACTTCAGTTCAGTGAACTTCAGACTTTTTTGTAGCATGTGAATACAAGATTAGCAGAAAGGCAAACTGAATTATTTTAAATTTGGACAAATCATTATTCATAATAAATTGGACACAAGAACTCGCACATTTCATTTGCCTAAATGTGCTGGTTAGTGTATTTTTTGAGACACATACTTACACACATTTTCATTCTGGCCAAAATGGTCGATGACCATGTCATGTTCAAAGTACATGGAACCAGTACATGGAGCTTGAATCTGTTTCGGAAGTTTTGTGGTACGCGTGGAACAAGAAAACTCTTGATCCATTCAAATAGTAAAAAGTAAGATTGCGATGTGTTTAGCTGTTGCAGTTTTGAAAAGAAAGAAAACTGGTCGTTTGTATTGCTGCTATTTTAAATATTTCTTGTGACGGTGGTCTAATATTGAACTTAAAATGACTTAATTGCAATTGATATGTGTGGCCGCAACTATCGCAAGTCTAGTGACTGTAGGTTATCATTTTCGTTAGAATGTTGCTATTTTAAATATTAATCTTGAGACGTGACGTTAGTCTTCTAACTGTTGAATTCAGTATGAGTGAATTATGCAATTGATATGCGGTTGCTTATCATTTTTAGCCCCGTACGAAGGAATGATATGCCATTTTGTGAAAATTGGAATTCGAGTGGGACCATAAGTGCAATGGATTCAGGGATGCCGGTAGTTGCCGTCTCTGTCCGTCCGTCTGTTTGAAAATGTGGAAAATCGGTCGAGTAATTCCGGAGATATGGTCAAATTAGTGCAATTTTCGAGGTCGAGCAACGAGTTTGTGGTTGGGACTCGGCCAATGCAAATTCTGGATAGGTGTGTGATACATCAAATGATCTGTCAATGGCAGACTGTCATACCTGAGAACTAGGGTTAAGTACTCTCTAGAGTCGTACGGGGCTATGTCACAGCTTCTGCTACGGTCTTTTCTGTTTTTTTTTCATTTATTTTACCATTCTAAACTGCGAGGAATACAAATTAACCGTAGTGACCGTAGGTTATCATTTTCGTTGATGTGAAAATGTGCAATCTGTTGGCATTCTAAAAAAAACTTATCAACATCTAGCCCGTATTAAATATAGAATTCCAATGGCAAACGTGGCATAATTGTCGACTCCAACAACGTAATTTTATCGAGTTTAAAAAGGTTATCACACCGCATAAACACATGTTTAAAAACTTTGTCGCCTTGCTAAACTGATAATCTTAAGAAAATTATTAGAGCAATCAAAAAAGGCATGTATTTAAAGTGATCAAACAAGGTCATTTAAAATGGATGCCCTACTACCCGAATATTGTACAAAATCTGAAGGAGCTGTTGAAAATCGAGAATGTTAAAATAAGCCAGGCACGTGTAAGAACAAACAGGACTCATTCGTTCTTGAACCCAGGGCCTTCGGGAGAATACTGAAAATCAGTGACTCTACGTTACGTTATGTGAGAGCCACAGACCTAGTCGAAGTTGATTTCATAAATATTTTTCTGAAGGATACAGATATTATCCAATTATTCGATTCTAGTATCGGCCCTTGGGAGTCATTGTTCCTAGCTTTCCAATGAAATCATAGTCATCCATGTCTTAATCCTCCTACGGATGTGACACACTGATCAAAAAACGCCATTTTACTTGTTTCGAACACATCTCACAGGGCACATAAGGTAGGCCGGACTAATATGAGGCAGATTTCGGAGACTTAGGACCAAACCATATCTAGGGGTATGTAAATAGGTCATTAGATGATTTTGAACTTCCGAATTTCAAAATAATCACTCTAAATGTTTCCGTTATAGAGCTTTGAAGCGCCAAATCGAACTACTTTTGTAAGCGAAGGACTTGCATCACCCTCTCTCCTGTAAGGAGGGTTTAGTCTGACATTTAGATACAAGTGATTTGAGGGCTATACGAAATTTAAATTTTGAACAATTCCAACTTAATCTTCACTTTGAGTCACATTTGCTCTAATCACAATTGCATTGAGAGTTCTCAGCTTCAAACTTCAAAAGACGAATAGGTGACGCTAGATTACGATTCTATATATCGACATACACACTATTGGACTCAATCGAACACATCTATTTAAATGTTCTTCTTGGCCAACCGGAGCTGTAAGAAGTAGCAAGCAAATCTCGGAAGTTATTGAGGTTGGGAAATATTGGCCACTAAAACCCTGAAACCTCAAAATAACGAACTATAGAAAGATAACACTAACAATTTCGACAGAGTAATCCTCGGAGTAATCCGTATGAGTAGACAGGAAGCATTTCAGTAGATATGCAGTTATCACAAAATCTTGAAAACCTCTTAAATTAGGATTTCGATGTTAAATGATGATGGTCTGACGTGATGAATGCCAGGTCCAATTCCAAGTTCAAATTAAAAGATTTTATTTTCGTAGATATAATTCAAGTTATTTTTATAATAATTCAACAGCACTGCGTGTACACTTTTAAGTTTTCAACGTTAGTATTAAGCGATTCAAGTATTCAAAAGCATCTCCAATTTCAATTCCAAAAGCATCTCAATACTTCACTTATCAATCCCAATACGACGGACGGAACGTTTGAACAACAGGAACATGTCTCACATTCGACATAATAGATTGATATTCTGGATATGCTGTGACGGTAAGAATACCATCGGTCGATAGGGTCGAATTGACATCTCTTATTTTGAACACTTTAGACAAATCGAAGCGTCGTTCGAATTTACGCGCAACATATCCATCGATTTGTGGACGTTTATCGTGTCTACCGTCGATCACTATCGAATTGTTAACAACTTTCACAGAAATCTCGTACGATTTAAAATGACGCACGTCGAGGCAAACTTGGAAAATGTCTTTGGTTACATGAACTTCACGCTCCATGCCATCCAGATTGGACCAATTCGAATCCACCCACGGACGAACGCTTCCAGTTGAACTGCAAATGGAACGGTAAATTGCCCATGATGCTGGAGTGGGTAGTAAGTCGTTGGGTGCGATGTCCGTGTTGAAACGTACACGACGCTTAAAATCCAACCAGTCGTTGTCGTAGTCGTACGGAACCAGAGCCATATTTTGTTTTGCTTCTTCGTTCGGTGGTTTCTGTTTTTTGTATGAAATTAGTTTGTCTGCCTGTCTTGCCTGACAATCAAATAAGTAATTTGAAAAATGGTATGTTGCTGTGAACTAATTAGTTTGGCAAGGGGGTCATCTTATTTATACCAAACGTATAATGTGCACCGATCACCTTGAATTTATCAACGCTTTATTCCGGAACATTATGTTCCTATACGACAACATTTTCGACGAGTTAAATATAGTCGATCCGCAATATTTTGTAATTATATGACGGTCAATTACAGAATCAGATCTTATGCAACATGTGTGTTTTGATTCATCTGTTTGGTCGTTGATTATACCCACAGAACACGAGCGGTGGGTAAGTGTACGTTTTGATGTACATTTGTTGGCTACTGTAATGAAACATAATTGTTGTGAGATTGTCCTCATAATGTTGACGAACTGATGGCATTTTCTTTGCAAAGAGAATCGTAGACTTATGCAATTTTAACGACGTATTATGACGAAATCATAACACGGCGGTACTTTTAAATGATAGTCGCTGTAAACCAATTTTTTTATTTTTTTATTAACTCCAGCCATCTTACGGAGTAAGATTCGTACGGAGGCCACCGTTGGGCCCATTGTACAGCTGGCGAGTTATTCATTGTCAATTTTCCATGAAATATCACTTTTTGTAATTTCTAATATTTTGAAAACTTGCGGTCACTCAACGAGCATGACGCTGGACTCCAAAACCAATTTACTACTTGCTGTCTTATGCGCTCTATAGATCTGTTTCATCGTACGGTAAAAACGACTTTTGACAAGCCGAAAACAACCGACCGTCATCCAAGGAGGCAAACATAAGCGCAGTGAGGTTGTGTTGGCTGCTCTGTGGACGGCGACTGACATTTTCGACGACCGAAGACACACGAACAATTTTCCGTTGATGGGATCGATAACTACGCTGCGATTTCTAAATCGTATTTTCACCACAGACTGAACAATGGAAAACGCAACATAATTGTCGATCTTATCAACGCAAAATTGCTCGTGTGTCTTCGCTTAACGCTACTACGGTGGCATATAAATAGCATCGGGAGAATACTCACGAAAAATATTATTTGAAGCGCCAAGAAGAATCGTGCGAGTCCTCTGTTTATGCATGCTATAGGGTGTATTGCTTTTACTACAGATACTTTCCGGTTCGCGCTCACCTGAACTGTTATATATTGATCAATTGAACTGTATGATTCATTGAAAAATGCTTTTCCTATTAGTAACAGCGACGCGACGGATATAGACAATTTGTCTATGAGAAATCAATCAACACTACAATAAACTAAACTGCAACCAAACGAAATCACAAACACATCACTCTGATCTATTATTGTACGGCTAGAGTTAGATTGAAATTAATCATTTTTGTTGTCGTGCGCCAAATAGTTTTCAAGGTGGCCAAATGCAACGTACAGTTTCTCTTTTCAATGTGTTTGCATTAGAGCTAGTGAGTGCATTATATTATAGTAAGAGCCACACACATCAAGTACAAAATCTGGCATACGTAACGCCAGTCACTAATAATTGAATCATCTATGATGAAGTAGACATTCCCGGGTGTATAAATCTAGTGGTTTTTTGTCAACAAAATTGGTTGGTTTGCTTGTAAGCATAACATAAAAAGCTTCAACGTTGAATTTCTTGGTGGAAGGAGGACAGTGTTCTAGATCGAATGATCAGGTAAAATGAGCGAGCGTCGAATCATGTCAAGCATTGACTTATACTCGAGAGATGACATGGTGGTGCTGATGCTAATCGGCACCCGAAGATTGCAGAGACTTGCGCCTATCTCATGTCTCATCCTGATGGCACACGATTTGCTGTTGAGATGATGCACGCTTAGCGTTCGAGTTGACCTTTATGGATGATTTTGTCATTTTTGGTCAACAAGTGCACTAAGTGTCTATTGAAGAATCTACCCGTCACAGAAGTAATGTGTGACTCTCGTAAGTGTTTGTACGATAGGCTAGTAATGCTTTAACCCAAAATATTAAAATATTTATTCCTAAAAACTTTTAAGCTAGCATCATCGTCTATCCTCTAATCGAATCCATAAACCTCCAGTCGCCCGCAATGTTATCCGGAACACTGGATGCACTTTAGTCTTTCCATTCACCGGCAGCAGCCTATAATGTCTCAGTATTTGCGATATGATTGTCTTCATTTCAATTAGGGCAAATTTATATCCAATGCAATTCCTGTTAACAAAGGCACTACAATGACTCCTAATCCGACTTTTGTTTCTCTCAAAAGAAATTTACCTAATTCCTGCTGAAAATGGAATGAAAGCATACGGATGCCTCGTCTCCACTTCGCTGGCAGCAAACCGATCTGGATCGAATTTCTCAGGATCTGGATATATTTCCTCTATCCGATGCGTTGCATATGGAAAGATTAGGATATTGCTGCCTGCCGGTAGTTCGTGGGATCCGATCGTTGTAGCTTCACCCAGTTTCCTTGCAATCATCGGAACACTCGGATATAGTCGGAGAGTTTCCTTGATGCATTGTTCCAAGTATCTCATTCGCCGAATGTCATTCATGGTAAAAGGTCTATCATAGTCCCCTTCTAGTATGTCCTTAATTTCAGCATAACATTTTTGTTGAATATCCGAATTTTGAGCTAGCAAATGTAAACAAAATGCAGCAGCCGCTCCGACTGAATCCTGCCCAGCTAACATGAAAGTGCATGCTTCATCGACAATGTCTTCTTCCGTGAAATTGGGATTTTTTTTCGATGCTTCCAACATGTAGTCAATGAAACATTTGCGGTCGTTGTTGTTGTTTCTTTCTTCACGGCGAATTTTGATCATCTGACAATGGCAATTTTGTATTTAAAATTTTAAAATAATTTTCGTGATTCTCACCTTTCTCGTGAAAGAATTGAGTCGATTTTTTTGATTCAGTTCGGCTGCCGCAATGTCTGTTAAGCGGTAAATCCAATCCAGTAGTAGCCATGGCCTCGTTAAACGCAAGGGTACTAACACCTTACCTCTGTAAGATATATTTAGCATCGTTCTAGTAATCAGTTCTGTGAACGGCAGAGAGATGATATTGCGGCTGGGAAACAAGTATGTTTCCCAGGCGCAATAATATCTCTCAAGTCCGAGAGGATCGATGAAAATGTTTAACTCACTCTCGAAATGGTGAATCATCCATGTTCAACATTTTGTCTCTATTTCTCACGGGTACACCTAGCACTGACTCTGCACGAATATAAACGATTTAAAAGGAAAGTCTTTTAACATTGCCGTTAACGGATTTACCATTCAAAATGTCCATGACACAATTGTTAATGAAGTTTGTAATATTAAGCTCTTTCGGCGCCGTATTCAATTTCTCTATCAAGACATCCGAAGCATTTACAAATGTGTCCAAGAATTTTTCCAAAATACTCGTATGGAATGATGTCTGTAGCGTTCTCCTATGATTCGACCATCTCTCCACTAGATCATAAAAAGCCGGTCAACGTAATTTTTTCTCTCGAAATTCCTACAAACTATTCCACTCACCATTGCTTGTTATCAGACCATTTCCCAGGAAGTTGTGCAGCAATTTGTAAAAGAAAATCTTTTCCGTATGCTTGCTAGACGACAACACTGTTTGTACGTCATGTGGATCAGTAATTGCGAAAAATGGGAAGAATAGCACCCAAACACGCGTTACAGGACCATATTTTTTGTAGCCTAAACCAACGTGTTCTGTAAGCACTTGATGAATGAGAAGAGGTAATTATTGGAATTTCGCCAGTAATTCAATTGATGACATGGAATTTGAATTGATTGATTGAATGATTTCGCAGTTTAAAATTTCAGTAAAAGGAAAATAATAGAAAATTTAAAGAAAATTGAATCTTTTATGAGTCGTCAAAATTTACTACATAACGGGTCGTTCATAAATTACGATACGATAAAATCTTCATTTCACTGTCATGCAAAGTGTATTTTCAAAAATGTATGTCACTCAAGCACTACACTCCATATTGTTAAACCCCAAAGTTGATAGTCTTTAAACTACGACAACGCACCATGCGGTGGTTTTCAGACACCATAATAGGACAGTGATTCAATTGATTAAAACTTAAAAGGAAAAAGCTTGGCAGGTTTCAAACAAATAAGATATTGAAGCTCTTTGCAATTGCATGCGTTGGTACTTGTTAATCAGCTTTTGTTAGTCAGTGTTGAACTTACAATTTTTATCTAGAAGCAACATAACATTTCCTAAAATGGGTAGTGCTCTCGGTCCATTCAAACGAAACGTAATGATTACTGATTTCAAATAGTCTCTCGAAAAATACAGCAACAGTCCACCCATTATGAGAATGAGATACATCCAAAGATCGGTGTCCAAAGCTTTGTTGAACTGTAAATTTTGAAGCAAAAATATTCAAAATTAGAGCTTTTTTAAAAAGACAAATCCTTGCTTGTTATACCAACGCCATTTCTACGTTTGTAATAGCGCAATGGTAATTGTCTGTATCTCCTTTCTTGTATTTTTAAGTTAATCTTCTGTGGAGTATCTTCCAAACATTTGTATAAGGAGCAATCCTTGTTGTCTGTATAATAAAGATGAATTGAATAAAGAATTTCTGATTGCTAAAATTCTCTGATCACCTTATCGAAATACGTTTGACTTAATATCAACGAGTCTAGCAATTGATGAAACTTAACTGATGAAAAGCAATCTTTTGAGATGAACAACAGTATAGGTCTTAGGTATTGGTAAAATGCAATTGATAGTTGCATTAGGCATGAAAGTAATGCAATATAGTAATTAGTCACCTAGGAATAACTTGCAGTGCTTAATTCGTATCGTCATTGTCTGTTCAATCGTTTCGGATGATTGATTTGTATCTATGCACGCGGCAGCTGTTCGTAGTAGAAATGATTAGCAAAAATTCAATTAGCGGAAAATTTTCTTTTGCATTTGTTTATTCATCTTCCATATTTGCGAATACTTAAGCTTTGTGTTTGTTTTATGCAATTACTCTATTCTCTTATTGATTTATTTACTTTGTCTGGCTCTGAGTTATTCGAAATTTTAGGTACAAAACGACAAGCTTGTTAAATCTAATCATTACGTGCAAAATGATGTACAGATATAGTCAAGAGACTCATTAGCGAATTATAGTAAAAAGGAAATTTCTTTCATTTAGCTTCGTTTCAATTGATTGTGGATACTTTGAAGTAACGTCAGAAGAGGAGCATTCTGGAAGCCGTTCTTCTACCACGCTAAATTTGAAGGATTTCAACAAATTTTTTTGGCTTCGTTTCCAAAAACTTTGAAAACTTTTTTTGAACTTCAAGCTACAAGATTCTGACAGAAGACCGACTTGTTAGTATCACTCCTTGGTGATCGTCCCGACCTGATAAATCTAGAAAATCTAGTATCACTCTTTGTTAGGAATGGAGGTCATTCTAAGCAAAAAATTGTTCTACGGTATGCCTCCAAAACGCACCGATTTTTTTATAAGATCGTTTGAACTTCAAAACGTACAGCCGCTCATGTAAAATGTCTGAATTGGCGGCCCTGTATCTTCAATTTAAGACTGTTTTCAAATATTCTAATGATCTAAGATGTGACCAAACATGTATTTCTGGCTACATACCACCTCACACATACTTAAATTCAACGCGGCTACATATGGCCTCAGGCACATTTTTGGCGGCTGACAAAAATAGTTCGATTCTGGGTCGCTTTTCGTGAACAAAATTATTTTTATACAAAAATCTGTGCATTTCAGAGGCATACCGTATAGAACAATTTTTTGCTTAGAATGATGTTTTACGTCGAAGTTGTCGAAATTCCAACTGTCCATTTTGCATCACGATCAATAATTAGGCTGATGATGTCAATGTCAATAGTAGCTTTCAGCCCACGAATGAACACTAAACCTGAGTAACATTTTTTGGCCAAGAGATTTTATCAAATCGATTTTTTAGAAAACAAGGTATACATTCTTCTTCGTTTGGCCGCCTCGCGGTAAGAAATCGATTTGAAGAATGTCAAGGCCAAAAAATGTCAATCAGGGTTTACGATTCTAACATCTTTCTTGTAATTTGCTAATGCGGCCAAGGTTGTTTACAAAAGATTAAGACACCCACGAAGGGATGGCACACAAAAGTGAGAACGCACTCATTACAGATTGTGTGCAAAGTCAACTTGAAGAAAATATTTTTTTTGTTGAGTTGGAATTGTCATACAAAATTTTATATCCAGATGTCACCACTAGAAAATTTGGGTGCCACCGCCTTCGTGATCATCTCAGAGGAGTCTTAACCTGCTGTAAACAACCATGAATGCGTCGAGCTCCCATCTGAATGCATTTAATTATTCTACAGTGAGGCTATACGGCCAGTACATAGAAAGTCATGGTTATGAAATAATACACCCCTCCTTCCTCTAAGACACAAATGCAGGAAAATCTCACATTATCACACTCAAATGAGTTACAAAATAAATGTCGTATTGTGACGCTCGTTTGGAGTTCATTGGGCACCAATTCGATTTTTGTAGCATCAGTCTTAAGATTGTTTTATACGAGCGGTGCGAGTAAGAATATTGTTAGGTGTGCACAGAACACATCAAAAAACAACACTTATTACACACAGATGCTAATAAAAAAAATCTCACCATTTGAAGCAATATTAGAACCATTTTTGCTTGAACTCTTAACTATTGTTGAATTTATTTCAATATTTCATCGAATCAATATTTTCACATTCACACTGATTCCAAGCAATTCCAACAAGTTCTATTTATGGTTTTCGCAGTTCTCTATCAATTGTTGACTGTCCTCACTCACTTCTAACGTTCTTCTGGTCTACAACATAACTCTACTCCAAGAAAATCTTAGCAATTTTTCTTGTCACTCAAATTTGAATAAAACGTTTTCATTGCTCTTTCACATAGTTCTTTATAATCACTTGAAATCGAGTTTAGGTAGGGAAACGTTTTGTTCTGCGATACGTGCATGAAAAGACGTGATTCTTCAATTCTAATAATTGTCTCATTATTAGCTAAATAAAGAGAACCGCCGTTTACATACGACTTTTATAAAATATAGTTCTTTGGGAGTTCTAGGGACTTTGACTCGTCAAAAGTAAATCCACAACATTACGCTGAATTTGATCTTCATATTGATTCTCAGTTTACACATTTTATTTCACAAGATTTGTTTTCTATTTAGCTAAATAAACATTTCTGGTCGAGCGATCGTTGCTAAATGAAACTACACGTTTTGTTGATACGTTAACGACAATGCAGCAAACATTTTACAATCTTGTAAAGTAAGAATTTGAAGGAATATAACAATCTTTACGCAACTCGACATCATAAAGTGCAAAATCTTCAGATTCTGAAAGTCTTCTGTTGTATAAAGCTTTGTATGTAACTCGGTGCAAAGTCAGATTGATTGTCACACGTATGATTGTCACATAGGGGCACATGCCCAATGTGATAATACATCTCGTGCTTTTTACACATTGTCACATTTATTGCCCTACGGCACGAATAACAGGCGCGCCGACTTCTAGGTGTGGTTGGGTGCTCATGCTCAAGCATCCAACAAAAAAGTTGAAAAATCGAAAATTTTGAATTTTCACCATACTAACTCAATTCATCACCGCTTTTGCACCCAATAAGAAATTTTGCACCCAACAACCAAAATGAAAGTCGGCGCGGCTGACGAATAACTATTCATTGATTAGATCTATTTGATGCTTATGGCATTTTTCATATTGAACTCAGTGTGTTTATTTCAAATGGAAGGCAATTGTTTCGTCGATCAAGATCACTTTAAGTTGTCTATACCATTTAAGAATTGACCTACCTAGCATCTAGCATACCTGCAATTTCTTGTAATTAGATTAGCGATAGCTTTACCTTATTCAGTAGACGCTTGTTGGATATGCATCTCAGCTAACAATGAACGGATTATTATCGAACGACAAATATTGTTCTCTTCATTGAGTGTTAAGCAGAACATTTCTATGTCCCAGTGTTTATATGGGTTGATTAGTCATTTACATATAACTATGGACGTGTCAAGTCGAATTTTACATGCTTTTGAGCCTTAACTCAATTTAGTTTTCATTCCTAGTACTGTTTCTGTTAGAATAAATGACATAATGTTAAATTACTCTTTGTCAATCAATACGACAAGAATGTGAGAGCGGTGAGAGCTTAAACGTAGTTCCATTCATTACTGCTACACATCCGACTTGCCTTTTGTTTTATTTATTTCTGTAATTGTTTTGTATTTACGCCGTTGGGTTGTATTCATCGCATTTTTACCTCACTTTACAATTGGAAACCTTCGCTGAATGGAGATCCAAATTGTATGATGAGAATTCAAAACCTTCGCTACAGCACAATAGGCTAGGTCGCACTTTTCGCTTTTTATTTGGAAGATTTTCGATTTATCATTTGCTCACGAATGTGAACTGACCTTTGCAGACGATACGGCTCTAATCGCTATTTACTTCAGTTTAATCAAATCGGCTGGATGCACAGTTTAAAGTTATAGCACTTACGCCGACATTTGTCGTCGATGTAACTTCAACCCCTTCAGTGAAGAGTCCGCCTATTAAGTGAAGAGTCCGCTTTTAGAGAATGCAGAAAAATTAACGCTGACATCTAGCTACCCCTCCACAACGACTTG
>JANTFA010088892.1:0-12229 GCA_026413405.1 Phytosciara flavipes | reverse complement strand
ATACGTGAGGTTTATCCTATCCAACGAATTGATTTATATTTACGTAACGAATTGAGAAGAAAAAAATGGTATGACAAACATAATGATGAATTGCTGCCAATTTGAAAATGTGTGCGGAAAACTGTAATTTTAAATTTATAGCACCTGGCTTTGCGAAGACTTGGCTTCATAAGAAGAAAAGTTGTCATCAGTTGTAAACCGTTCAGCTCAATGAAAAATAAAGTATCAACTACTCAACCGCATTGAACAGCAAATTAATGAGAAAATACAACTTCCACATTGTAAGTTAATTGAATTGATTGCACAATAAAATCTGCAATTTTCTCTAACGTATTGAAGCGAAATTGTTAGTCTTTGATTAACAATTATTAAATGTACGCAACGGACAGTCCTTGATAAAGGCTACTCTAGCGGAATGGAAAACCATTGATTATCATCTAAACTCGCTTCCACCATACAAAGCATTATGAATTTATGAGTGAAATTTCTCCATACCACGCGCTTTATAGCCTCTAATCGTGTTATCTAATTTCATCTGGTTAATTTTCAGCAAATGGGAGAACAGGTTTGAAGACATTTGAGTGCAAAATATGTTACTGGCTAGTTGGGGCATATGGTGGTGTTCAATGCACATTTCCTTTAAACGAAACGCATGTTGTATAATCATCGTTGGTGTTCATTGAACTCTTAATCTGAGCGAAAATAGAAAGAAATGTTAGGTAAGATGAAAAGCCGTTTATCGTGCGGTTACCAATTTGAATAAATTTGTGAAATGTATAACCAAGGCTGGTCTACGGACACTGGCATTTACAAATTAATCATCTTTAGTCTGCTCACCAATTAATATGATAACAACAGTGTGGTCCGTTTATATGTAGCAACACCACGAACATCTTTGTTTTTTGCATTTCAAAATCAATGTTTGACTTTCGAGAGACAAAAAAAATGTTTCCAATTTGTAATCTCAAATGACTAATGTGCCAATTTACCGATGAGTGAGATACACACATCATATTGGAGTTACGTAAACTGTCGCGTTTTTACATATTAAATGAGCCTACAAAATTGGAACCCAAAGTTCATTATGTCTTCATTGCCCCACTGATGGCAAAGTCAATTATAATTCTAAACTAGTGATTAGCGTCTCATCCGCTGCAATCAGAGCCGCTTTAATGTCATGCTGGAACAAATTACAAGAGACAACCATTTTCCTCTTAACAATGGGATGATAGAAATAGAGAAAATTTCCACTCTGTTGCGGTTTGAAGACAATGCAATTAACCGACTTATCTGGTGGATTTAATGACTCGAGTCATTATTCAAAACAGAAAGAAAACCATTTGCCATTATGAACTCAAGTCTAAATTGACCGATGAATATCATTTGACAATTGTAAATGTAATTGGAATCGTTTTGCTTTATGTTTATCAAAATCAACATCAAATGACTCAGCAGGAGTCTTTTACTCTTCACGACTCACATTTACCACAAATTGCTCTTCAACCTTCAAAGTGTTCGATATTTAATTGTAGCTTTTAAGAGTCTTGTCTCAACATATTTAAGGTAGATTCTCATGAATTTACAAACAACCTCTTTGACAAGTATAATCACTGCGACATTGTTTTTCGGGCTTATTAGGTTGTGCTGTGACTCGCACGATATTTGATGCATGCAATCATGTTGGTGAGTATACGTAATCACTGGGCCAGTAGCTTCAACATGCAAAGTCCCATGAAAAGTACACAAAATTGAACGAACCCAGGTCGATTTGATTTTCTTTCGAAAGACCGACCTCTTCAAAAGAAGTGATTGGCGAAAGCTCTTTCTTCAGACAATGCTTTAACATTTGCAATTGTAATGTCTGTGCAATTTAATACAAAATTACGAACAATTAATGGTGAGATTTCATTAACCATTAAAAGTCCTGTCTCGGTAAACAAATTGGTTTTTTCCACACCCAAAAGTAATAAAATGTTGTAAAGAAATAAAGAAAATGGTCAAAGCCAAAAGTCATAAAAAGACGTTGATGCAAACCAGCTTAAAATGAAGCTGTTAAATTCACATTAAATCAACTTTCTGCATTGCATGTACTGCAAGTAATACGCATTCGCACACGCTGAGTCTTATTAAAATTCAATAAATATTTTTAGGTAAATTTTGTGAACGAAAAAACGATCGAAGATTAGATGCACCACTTAAGACAATTCTATAGGTCATCCAAAAACATCTTAACGATAATTGTGCCGTAAGACCTTCCCGCATGAAATACAGAAAGTTGTTGCAGACAGCAATCTGTTTTACTTGATTTTAATCTGTTCCCAATTGATATTGAATGCAGAAGTATTCTAAGACATTCTCTGGCGGTTTTTTTTCTTCTTCAACGAATCGTTTCTCTAAAAGAGGTTGCGCGTCAGGGTCGATATTGAAGGAGAATTTTTTCCGCTCGAGTTTTTGTTTCTTTTCATTATAAAGTTCGGGATACAGTTCGCACAAATGCCCAAAATTATCGTCCAAGACAAACACAAAAACGGAACGTGAAACAACGAATTGATCTATGGTAAATGTGACTTGACTACGTTGTCTAAATCTTCACAAATGGTCTAATTACAGTTAGACTTACAGTTTAACTTTGTGGTAATTTTCCTAATTTATGAGAACATAACTTTAGCGAAAGTGAACTTCATTTGTTTTGGCAAACATTTTGCTATAATGAAACGTGAAGAGCTATCTAGGTGTGTGTGTGTGTTGTAACAGATGAAACATTTGTCCACAGAAGGTTAGATCTTTTTTGAACAAACTGTTTACACAATAGTATGTTAAAGAACACATACACTAAATGGTTTATTACCGAGACCGTAGGTCGCTCGGATATAATTTAGTGTGTAGGTCTGGTATCATATTTTAATGTGTGCTAAGGGTCTGTTGTTTTCTTTCTCACGGGAACTATAACCTGCACGATATGTTACAGCTGTCGGTTGATACAAGATATCCAGCTATGTGCGTCAGGTATGTATGGCGTGGGGTTTTCAGACAGTGCTTCCATCTGGCATGTATCTTACTAACGTGCAGTATGTAAGATCGTCGTTACGTGGTGATTACACATATCGCATCTAAGTGACATACATACCCGAAGTAAGCCATTTCAAACATCCTCGATGTATTTATATCTTTTCCTTCGCTTTATTCGCAATCTATGATGTGGATGCATCCACATCGATCGCTTCACAGGCCTCAAATTCACAACTTCTTCCCTCTCTTCTTGCGTCAACCCATATCGCTGTTGCTATTGTCGCATTCGGTTACCCCAGCTATGCTTTGGTTTTCCTCTTCTACGCACTGAGGGAGTTTCTATTGAAAGAGTTTATCTTGCAACATTGTTTGGATCGTGGCGTACTTTGGCAGTTGTTTCGTTCGTTGTTGACTTTGTCGACGATGGTTTTTTTCCTGTTCGAAGTGCTCCGGGTGTGTTGGCTCTTGATGTAATTCAACTTTGTGAATTCAAGGGATATGTGCCACTTTTTCATCTCTGCTGTTGTCGGATCTCTGCCAAACTTCTCATGCAAAGTCCAGCATTTTGAACCATATGAGCGTAAGTCATACTACCATTGTGTTGATTTTGCCCTCGATGAATGGGTTATTTGTTTGTCCCTTCAGAAACGGAGAACTCATCTGTTATCGACATAAGCGATTGACTGAGCATCGCGTTCCTTTATATATGAAAATGTTTATTGTTTTCAATTGAAGTAAAAGACCTCGAATCGAACAAAACGGAATACTCCAAATTAAGTAACAGATTTGCCGAATACCAAATCGATACGTGTGCCGATTTTGAAAAGTTAAATTGCAGGTTAGTCGACCATATACGTAAGTGGTACGCACAACATACCGCGCCACAACACATTAAATGTTCTTACATTCGAGAAAAACACTATGTCATTTGAGTGCAACCTAGCATTGGGTTATGTTAAATTTCAAGTTTCTCAATTATTCTACTTTATTATGAGATCGAAGGTAAGACTGTAAAAAATAATCGAACACAAGTGAATAGAGTTTATTGACATCATTGACATCGATATTTAACATGCATTTGCATTGATGATTTATTAGTGGTGCACTGCTGCAGCGCATAAATAATGTTAAAGTCAAATGAGTGGGCTGGGTACATTAGTTTCACTACTGCAACTGCAATTATTGCATGAGTTTTTTATGATCATGTCTCTATCGTGAATGGTAGATGTGGTTCAGCGTCATTAAATTAGATTTATTTCTCTCGCCGTATTTCACAAAAACAAAAAACTGTTGTGCTTGACCTCCGGTATTTTTATTTTCCTGATCGCAAACGATGGCCTAATGAATGGCTATACTGTTCAATGGTTTTTTTTCTCTCGGATTTTTTTGTATTCAGTTATATTATGCACTAAGAAATATGGATCGTTTTGACCTTGCTTTAATAACCAAATTTATGTTAGTGACGTCATACGCTTTTTATGAAACGTTATACACAGGTGAAAGAGAACTTACAACACAGACCGGTATTGTCTGCTTGTTGTTTTGAAAAAAATTCAAGATTTGAATGAGCTGCAACTTTGTTTTGCAAGATCGTAATGTTTACGTATTAAGGGAGCAGAGAAAACGTACTCTGGAAAACACTTAGAACTTCGAACTAGAAATTTTCATTAACCTATGCATCTGTTATCAATGAGTCAAAAAAAAATAAATGCAAATCTACGGCTAGTTTGCTCTTTATATAGCAAATGTATGTTCAAAGAATTGAAGTACAAGATTTGAAATCAATCTGATTAATTTGATCAAAAGAAGTAATAGACCCGATGAAAATACAGTTGTCTGTGACAGGATCGATGTCTAGATTGGTGCTAATTTTCTCTTTCAATACATTCCTGGAATCAATGCGACCTAATTACCCCAGCAACAGATATATTGCGAGAGTATTCTCATAAGTAGTCTGAAGACTTTGCAAAAATTTCACTTTTAATTGGAATTAACGTTCTTCAACATTAGCTCATTTACCTCCTTCGGCATTGCTGGTCATATACACAACTGTATACACGACTGAGTATAGTTGTAATCGTTGCATTAACAACATAACTCTCGATACACGAAAGTGAGCGGAACTTCAGATTATTGTAAGAAATTGTATTAAAAATCTGTGCATTTCCACGTGAGGAATAAAAGCAGCTTTTGTGCAAAGATCCATATTCAAGTGTAGGTAGTCCTATACCGAAGGAAGTATGCATGTATGCCGGCAGTGCAGATAGTGAATGTAACGAACAAATTGTGTGAAGGTAACACCAACGATGACGGTGTTGTATAATGTTGAATCGATTGCAATTTTGCATCTCATAAAGCGGAGCGGCCAGGCACTCAACACAACATCAGCAGTTCAATAGTATGACGAAAAGCTATCACAACATTTAGATGCAGTACAGTGCAGAGATAGTCGTTATGAATCGCAGGCGGCAAGGAGGATTGAATAGTTACCGAACTGGAGGCGCTAGAAAATACTTGACCTATCACCGGGGTTTTTAAAAGTTTGTTTCGCTTCTTTGAGTTTGAGATAAGAACGAAAATTCTGGTTGCTCCGCGCTAATTTCCGGAACAGGTCAGGTCCGACCTGTTTCATTTCAAGTTGAGTTGAACCTGATTTTGAGCTGAACATGAATCAGAGATTTCAGGTTGAACCTAAACCTGAGCCTGAAACTTTGCTTTCAGTTTTGGTAACTTCAGATTCAGGTTCAGAAAAGCCTGATGATTTGCACTGAAAATATCAGATCAAAAATTCAGGTTTTTCCATTTCAGATTTAAGTCAGAGCTGAGTTGAATTTGACGACAAAGAAATTCTTTTTGAAAAAAAGGTAAAAATCAACTTACCAATGGCAGGTCGTGCAATTGCAACCGGCATATTCGGCCACTCTCGCTGCACCAGTATTTCGGCCAGTCGTTTCGAATAGGTATATGTATTCGGGTGATATGCCAATAAACCAGGCGTTAAGTCATCCAATGCTTTTGAGTCCATCCATTCGGCCATTCTCATTATATCGTCTGGATTGTGTGCACAATCGTAAACCTTTTCGCGCATCACCTCCTGATCGCAATTACAAAATGCAGTCGACAAATGTACCAGAGCTTTGAGATTCTTCATTTGTTTACACAGATCGATCACACGTTTTGTTCCCGTTGTGTTCATGTCGATTGCGTCTTTCAAACATGCTTCCAGTTTTAGTGTAGCCGCACAATGGAACACCATTGTAACATCTCGGCTGACTTTGGTCATTTGTTCGCCACTCAGTCCCAATGCTATAAAGAAAATTGGTCATATTATCTTGTTACGCAGAGCCGTTCTGATTCATATCTGATGCCATATATGACAAATATTTACTTACAATCGAAAGTGACATCACCCTGCAGCGGAACTAGTTTCTTTAGCACTTCCGGTTTTTCATCTTTGATGCGGTTAAATATCTGAAAAAATTAAATTGAGTTAGACCGTATACAACGTATGGCGTTATGTCAACTTTGTCATAATACAGATTTTCATCTAGACATTTTAATCGTCTGAAAAGAAAACAAATTGGCTTACATACAAAATGCGCTATTACCGTAACAAGTGAATATACAAAGCTCAATAAATTGCGTGAGTTTCATACACAATTTTCTGTGTTTTGAGGAATTCAAACGTTTATCGTTCTCTGTTGGCGTAACAGACAATACAGGAAATGTTGTTAATGGCAATGTTATCTAATCCTAACATTAATTCAAATTGCTAGCAGAATTAATGCACTCCTGCGAAAATAGGTTGTGGCAATAGAGTCTAGGCGGCTCAATTTCAATTATTGTACCTACTTACAAACGAAAACTTAATGTCTGTATCTTTGCCACATTCTAGACCCGTACGAAGTACGAAGATCTAATGCCTTCACTCTTATGTTTGTAACACGTAGAATTTGAATCTCTGAGTATTAAGAAAGATATGGTCGAATTAAGGTTATTCTCGAAGTCTGGATGAGATTCCCCGCATAATATTACCGGTCGTACACAGTTGATAAATAACCCAATTAAAATGTGTTCACTACACCAATTTCAAAAAAGGTAATCGAATGGGTTACGGGCTCGGTAGGGCTTAATAGTGAGCCTAAGTCGAGCTACTCGGCCGTACAATGAAGTTTTCTGTCGATATCTCGAGCAAATCTCAGGCGATTTTCATGAATTTGTTTTGCTTGAAAGGTAATGACAACTGTAAAGCGGTGAGACTGTTCTGGCCACCTGCCGTCATTTTGGATTTGATTGTTTTTTGACTATATCTTTCACCTGAATTGGCGGATTTTTTCAGAGGTAAATTCTCGAATTAGACTTCGTACGGGACTTGAGGAATTGGGATGAGTTTAAATGGAATGATGTGAAGATGTGCTGCAGAGCAGTTTTAAGATGTATGTCTTTTATGGACACCTAGCTATAAGTCGATTATACGTCGGTACCCATGACCAAATTGAGCAATGGGAATGGTTTCATTTTAGAGAGGAAGTATTGATTTACAGTTCGTTCCATTGTAAATATCGTAAGATAGACTGCACACACAGCAAAACTTGGAATGCAGATAATTTTGAGATAGGTCTGAGACTCAGACTCTGAGTAGATGTTGCGCATTCTACTTCATAATCGTCTAACTCCATCTCTAACACAACTTAAAATTTTATTTTTTGTTCATATGTTCATGAACTGCCGTAATGGTTGGCGGAACCGTCTTTGACATTTTCTATCGGCTAATCTCTTCCTTATGAAGTGATCAAATTTGAATGGCTTTATAGCCATTTGATAAAAGACCACAATTCTGTCTTGCAATCGTCATTGCTTATCGTAGATTTCATTATATACATTAGTCGTTGCATGAGTGGGTGCAAAATTGGAAACACGTTTCGTGTCTTGTGCGGTTTGTTTTGATTTTGTAGTGTGTTTGAATGTAAATGAATGGTAAAGGTCATGAAAAAAGAAAACTGAGTAAAATTGCTATTTCATGTCGAAGCTAAGGCCAGTTGAAAGTCTAAGTAGTAGAAATTACCATAATTTGTTAAAAGCAAATAAATTCGCACGTTGCTTAAAACATAGAAATTATCGATAGCTATCGTTGTAGGGTATATGGACCAGTAACCGGCCACGTAGTACTCTCTGGCCATATTTCAGATCAAAAGTGGGTGGTGGCTATTGAAATTGTAGTTAGACCGGAGACTTCTACGTGGCCGACTACTAATGCATTGACCCTATTCGACATTTTCCCAATATTTACAGCAATGTAAATATTGACGGATTATGCAGACACTCTGGCTAATCATAACGGCAAACATAATTGAAGTATTATAACAATTTTGTTTTTCTAAAAAAAAGAAAAATTATTGTCTAAATATTTGCTCTTCTCATTCAGTTTCATCGTAATCGATCAGGTTGCCATCATAATGTGGAATGAGTAGGTATAATAAGATGCGACTTCATTCAATAACGTATTGTTACATGGATGAAAACGAATTCAAGCTAAAGTAAGAGTGGACCAAAAACTTGTTTTTTATTTATTTAGGAGGAAAACGGTGTATTGTGTATTGTGTACGATGAACGCGCATACACAACATTTGTTTAATATGTTATCGATAAGAGCGGCCAAAAATAAATGAAACTGTCCGGCTAACTCTGCCTTATAAAGCAAAATTCATGCTCAAAGATTCGAAGTAAAAGATTACATCAATAATTACTTTGATCAAGTGAAGTAATAGTTCCGAAACAAATACTGTTGATATGCTTGTCGTCCGTGACATGATGTCACTGACATCAATGTCAAAAATAAAAGACGAGTTCGGTGAAGGGCTGTTTTAAGCAGTAGTTTTATTGATAGCTCTGCGAAGACAAAAGATTGATGAGATAATATGAGTTCCTGAAGTTTTGACAAAATTCTGAAAATTTTGCGTTCCAGTTTAGGTTACGAAAGAAGCAAAATATTTTTTACCAAAAACAAGCGATAATGGAAGTAACAGATTCAACCAATTTGTCACGTTTGCTGTTTCTGAAATTAACAGAATATTTATCATTGGTCTATCAATGGCGTAATGGTTAACTCGTTTGCTCGCCACTACTCGTACTCGATTGAGATGCTGGTGTGACAGTTTGAATCTCTACCGTTAGATAAAGGAACCGATTGCCAGACGTTGACACAAGACTGGCTGAATTGGTTCGTTTCTATGCGGTAGTTGTGAGGAATGTCCCACGACTTACCGATAAAAGACATTGGAGTATGGAGTTTGGAAACACTGTTATTCTACTTCTAACATAATTTGCTCCTAGTTCTTTGCGAAAAAAAATTGCATGGCGGAGTAAAGATAACGATCAACTTGGTGCGAGAGAATTATTGGATTTTGAATTTGTGAAGTTCAAATTTTTACAAAAATTTTGTGAAATGGAGCAGGTTTAAGAAAGAGAGCAGTAGTCAAATCATGGCTGATTTACGATCAATGAGAGTTTTAATGTTTCACTTTTCACTTTGGTGGGCTCCGATTGTACCAATTCGTATCACGATTATATTCAGCAAGTCTATTACTTCGTTCGTTTGAAGTATTTCGTTTTGTTCGATTCAAGATCTTTTACTTTATTTGGTACAGCATACATTTTTGTATAAAGAGGACATCATTGTCGATAACAGATGACTACACCGTTTTTGTTGTTTAACGGACAACGGTTGTTGGGAACAAGAGTTTATTCTAAATCATAGATGGCACTAGTGTACCACTGAGCTCTGGTAGAACAACCAAGAGATCCTAAAAAATAAAAGAAGACCAAAAAACGTCTTGAGAAATCAGTAAATAATGAGCAGCCTAGAACCAGAACTGATTAGATAAAGGCTATTATTGTCTGTTGAGTGGTAGTGAGGGCGGGGCAATTGAAGGATCGGGAGATCCTTGAGTCTGTTCAAAAAATCTTGAATTAAATATAACTAAACTTAGCGACTGAATTAAGTTTTGCCAATCAACGTGTCACATACTCGTAATTTATACAAAATAAAGGTTACGACTGAAATCGAAATCCATGAAACAATAATCCATCTCATAAGAGACGAATTAATTACATAAAAAAAGAAGAAATGCCCAGTTGGTATGGTAGTCTGACATTTATTATAAAAATTATGTGGTTCTTTGACTCACCGGTAATTTTTCGTTGACTGACTGAAATTTCTCTTTTTCATTCCTTTTTTTTGAATGTTAAGGGCATTTCATTTCGAGTGCAATTGAACTGAATTTCTTTCGGTAATGTTAAGGGCAGTTCACTTGAGACGCAATCAATGTTGAACTATAAAATGTTTTTTCTACATTTTACATAATGAATCTGTCATCATTATGAAAAAACAAAAATTATAAATCACGCGCTGCCATTAACTGGAGCTCGTCAAAGTCAAAATTTATTATGATGACTGAATAATGATGTTGAAAAGTCAAGGCAACAAACATGGATTTGGAAAATGTCTTTTTTTCATAACATAAAATCTTACAAGAAACTTGTGCTAATGCAAAAGTTGTAATTATCAAAGTGACTGCTACACATTTTACATCAACATTAGATACAAACGAGTTTACACGCAAAGCTCAACATTTTTGTGTTCAAATAGAATTCTTTCCACGCTATAAATCTCTTCAAATCGCTAACTGCTTGCCGGTCTTGTCTATGTCTTTATGTTAATACAGTCGTCATGCTATCGTATTTCTACATGATGACGCAATTCTTAAGTGTGCGTAATGTCCAAACTATGTTTCTGAGTTGGCATTATTTTATTATGATAAATATCGCTCACACAAATTAATTTAGAAACTCCGAAAAGGGTAACCGACACGAGAGTACCACTGACCTATAGGAAAATATCAATTTGATAATACTCACCGGTAGCTTAAACATCTCCTCTAATCGGGCTTCGGGCGCTTTTCCACGTTTAGGCCTCATAAGAATGAGTATTTCTTTCAACTCCGAACAAGAGTATAAAAGTTTTTCGATGAGAACCTGTCGAACGACATAAAAGTTTTTATCAGTTTTTTGATCCTCCATCATACGCACACACGTTTCTACATACCTTTCCCATGAAACCTGTTCCCCCAGTTATCAAGATCGTCTGACCTTTATAGAACTCCTGCACCGGAGATAGGTTCATGCCTGAATCGCTCATATTGAAGCGTTGGAAGCGTCGGTCTCTGAAACATATGGAATTGCAAAAAGTTAAGTTTCGATTTATAAGTGTAAAGAAATTGGTTAGATAAACACTATTGCAAAATGGAAATATTTTGTTATGGAAATGTGATAGCGATCACGAATTGAAATTATGTTTTTCTGTCTATTGTTGTTAAATAAATTTTGAAAATGTTGAACATTAGTTGCAGCTAAAGGAATTGAATTTAATAATTTTTTTTGTTATTTTTATACAAATAACTGATTCGTTTTTCGATATTAATTCCACACACAATGTGGTGTGGTATGTTGGTAATTGTTATTTTCTTGGCTTGGATAATTGCAACAAAAATGGTTTTGCTTTTTAAACATAAACCTTTTTCGCGTTTTCCTCTATTGTATTTTTTCGAATTCGAGTTCTCTTTATACGAATAAGGTAATTCATTGAGTGTTGTCCTAGCTTGAAAAACATTATTGAAGATTTGTATTTTGGAAAGTGTGGCGTTTCCAGTTTGAGCCGAAGGCAAGAGATGCAACAACACAAGTCAAAATAACCATTAACAGACCAGTAAGTATGATATTTTACTCGTCAAGACATTGCGGAATGAAAATTAGTGATCGTACATAAATGACGTCACACTTTTTCAGTGCTTTCATTATTGATAACTCGATAAGTGTGCAATCTTTTGAGTCAATTGTGTGTCCAGCACAGCAAATGCACCCCGTAATTTTTTTTTATTAAATCCAGCCATCTTGCTAGAGTAAGATTTGCACGGAGGCCACCGTTGGGCCCATTGTACAGGTGATGTTCAAATGTTCCCGCTTATTTCGAATGTACTGATTCCTGTTGTTCCCGATAGATGGAGTTAGTCATTGTCAATTGTTAATTTTTCTGTCATCCGGTCGATATAGCATGAAGCTTTACAGCCAATACTAATCACCCTCATGATTAGGAAAAACCGTATGGACAATGTATGTGCCGGGAGTCGAACCCGTGAACCATAGGCTGCGAGTACGACGCTCT
>JANTFA010088781.1:0-10053 GCA_026413405.1 Phytosciara flavipes | reverse complement strand
GTAGAACAGGTTAGTTTTCTTACATGTGGCAAGTGAGAAAATAACGGGTGACACATTTATATGTTCCGTGTCGGCTGATCGTTCATCTCGTATCTGCCCTTATCTTCGACTGTTCCCCGTTGATAAAAATATTTTCAGATTCATTTATGAAATTGACATTAGACAGTGCTTACTTCGGGCGTGTATGGCACTGATGTGTGGTATGTATAATCATACGTGGTGCCTGTAACTATATGTTTCATTCGTATGGTTACACATGCCGCATGTTAGTAACATACATGCTCAAAGTATAAGCACTGTCTAAATTATACATTCCCGAAGTATGCAGTTGGAAATTTTCTATCAGTGCGAGCGTAATCGATCTACGGCCGACTTTTCGGAATTTTCACATGAGCGGCTGTACGTTTTGAAAATTAGACGCTTTGATTGGAATGTGCACTGAAGATACATCAGAACATACTATGAGATAAACAGTATCAACCTGCCTGTAGCTACGTGTTCTGAGCCCACCCTGAAACATCGAAAAAAGCATACAAAAATATTTTTTTGGTCTCTGAGCCCATCCTGGAAACTTCAAAATAAGTTTCTGGCTACGGGCCTGATTATCAATCTACTGAACGAAGAAGGCAACAGGAAGTGTCAAAGTGGGTCATTCCAGGGTCTTATTCGAATGTGCAAAGTTCAGGTCATTCCAGGTAATTTAGTGACCCCAAACCTGATCTGGATCAGAATTAACTAAAAAACAACCAGGTCAGGTCTCAGGTATACATGAAACTTCGAGGTGTATCTGTCAGGTTTCAGATCTGACCTGATCACAATATTCAAGTTTCAGGTAAATTCAAGTCAGGTAAAATTTGATTGAACCAGATTCAGGTCTGGCTGACGCAATACCTGACCTGTTTTGAGGTTTGAATGCAGGCGCCTTTTCAACAGCCTCATTCATTGTTAGAAATACTACAGCTCCGCAGATTATAAATTCTGTCGGTTTTCCCTTTTCTCTCTGACTGTACCGTTGGTTAAAAGCTAAAAGATTTGAAGGTCTCATCTCAAATCATGCAAGTTCGAAAAAATTAAATTCATTTGGGACTACCGTGCCTGCAGAAAACTCTTAAAATATCGCAAAAATAAGCAAAATTTCGATTGGATTAGTGTTCATTCAAACGAATGGAATTCAATTTCGCAATAAATCATTTTCGTCAATTACTCTTTAATCTGCCAGTGAGGCGTTCCGTATAGACGAGACTTGCTTCATATATGGTACTCACACAACGCGTAATCATAAATCGATAAATTGATATTACGTTTAATTGGACTCGGACAATATTTGAAATTGTAAAATCGTGTTTTTGGATTGGGGAGAAAAAATTGTGGGCAAACCAAAAAAAAACTGCCTTCACTTCATTACAAAAGTGAATTTACATTTTGAACATTGTAACACTTAAACGTTCATCCAATGTACATTAGAATGCAATGTAACTGCATAAAATTTATGCAATTATTGTTATGTGCACGTATTCAATGCAAACTCAACAACAACACTCAGGTATCGAGACAAGTAAATAACATAAACGTGCAATTCTCTCTCTACACAATACTCATGTACTGTAATATATCTATCGGAGGCTAGGTACTGGTTACTATACATAGAGTCAAGCCATTAAAAAATCTATTTCAAGATAACCATATTTTGCAATTGAACATTCATATTATGCAATGTTACATAAATTAAATTGCATTTGCAATGTTTGCACTCTATCGCAAAGTCATAATATGCAATGCGGACGACGGAACGATTGATAGAGAGAATTATAATGAAAAAATACGAAAACCAGAAAAGACCGTAGCCGAAGATGCGTTGGAGCCCCGTACGACCCGTAAAGCTAAAGTGTACGCAGCCCTCTAGTAAAAACGCAACCCTAGCTGCATGGCTGCACGCACACATGTCTAATACAAAAGTGTTTGAGTGAATTGCGAATTTGAAAAGCTCGCACAAAGTACACATCCTCATAAAGCTCCTCATCCTACTCCTGTTTAGCCTGTTGATATCCACTGCTGGATGTAGGCAACCCCTTTCTTCCTCCATTCTGCTCGATACATTGCCATTTGCTGCCAGTTCGTCTCCACAGCTCGTTTGATAGAATTTGTCCATCGTTCTGGGCGGTCTTCCCATTGGTCGTGTTGTTGATGATCTCCAATTCGTTATGCTCACTGCCCACCGTTCATAAAGCTCACTTAGCCCTAAACTGGTGCCTCCGTCCATCTTCTACTTCTTATTCTATTGCCAAAATTCTGAGACTTTACCGAAAAAACTGATGCTCTTTCCTTTGAAGCAACCAAAATAACCTTAAAAACAAGTGAATTCCAACTGCCCGACATTTCTCATGTGTACCGCCTGGATTTACTTAAAAAACTCTAAAATTATACAAAGGAACGAAAACTGTAAGTCGAAAAATACAGATAAAATCAACACCGATCGCTTTGAAGTAAGTCGAAAATCCCTCACTTGAAGCGCTGTTACTCGGTCAAACTTGATCCGATTTTCATTTGATGTACCACTCGCCTATCTACGATTCAAATTGTCCGAATACCAATAACAACGTCGAAAACGGCACTGATTTGTCAATATCTACGGAACTACTCCACCGATTTTTCCCATTTTCAAACGGTAGCTCCCTTTTGGGAATACCTTTCTGGGAAGAAAACCGCTTTGAGAAAGATTGAGATTTACTCAAACTATGCGATACCTGGACCGACGGACGGATGGACATTTTTGTATTGTTGATTCGGCATCTATATAGGCGTCCTTATCGTCTGACTCGAATTCTGTTTGTTGCATATGGCATATCAATCCCAATAGCCCTCTGTACTTCGTACGGGCATAAGTACAAAAATTGAAGGAAAATAAAAACTTGTTTTCTCGACTCTATAAACATCATACACATACCTTGTGTATGCGAGGCTTTTATAAATCTAGGCAATTCGAGAAAGTCATACTAATGGTTTTCAGTGGTATGGGTTTTAGATACGTTACATACATTATGTGCAGCTGCAACCTTATTTGTTATGTTATGTTCAATTCGTGGCTTCGTGAAATCTAAATGAATCTATGCGAGCAGCAACAACAACAACAACAAGGTTTCGAATTTTGTACGCCTAATTATTCATTTTCTCTGGGCTAAATGGGTATGGTTGCATGGTACTGGTATATATGACTCAACCCATTCTTTTATCAGCGGAATTATGACTCTCGTTTTATGATCTAAAAATCGAAACATAAATGAACCGAGGAAAGTTTAAATGACGACGCCAAGACATTCACTTAGTATAATGCACCGTATAATTGAGCTGTTCGGCTCTACACAGAATAAAGACTTTGTTATAAGTTCAATGTGTCACTGTAAAAATAAGGTTTCATTATCATACATCAATACGTACGACAACATCCAATGTCTCGAACGGATTTTTTTCCTCCGATTTCTTAAAATATTAAAAATTCAAATCGACTTGTTCACACATCATAAATTGATTAAACGAAAAAAAAATCACTGGAAACATGCGTGTAGCGTATTCATACGAGAGATTATAGTGTACGGTTTTCGTATGTGTTCGTATAATCTTCACTGCTTAGGTTGTCGAGGCAGCATATCATTTCTTTCTTATCTAACTCGTGACATATTTGTGTTTTGTGTATATGAAAAACTAAAACTAATTGTGCGTCGACTATGACTGACGTTGAACATTGACAATTCAATTTGTGGCATAGTTTTTTATTCCACTCTTATCGCCATTTCAAAAAAAAAATGTTGAGGGACGACGTTTTTTTTCCCTACCAGTGTTATACGGTCAATATCAGCACTGAAGAATGTTCTCGTGTGCACATGTTTGTTTGAATAAAATCAGAGATTCAATGTCTCATGAATCTCATGGGATTGCGAATGGTTTGACATTTTACGCACAGATGTGAACTTATAATGTTGAGTCTGGTCTACTACTTCTTTTAAATGTATGTTCGTTAGACTGATGCTGGGTCTCTTACTTGATTAGTTTGAACATGCATTTTGTCATATAAAATCGGATGAAACATTACACCGATCGCTTACTTTGGTCGTCTGTGCTGCTGATAACAGATGGTTTTTGTTTTAATTCAGTTCGATTTTACTGATTTTCCATCAAAATATGATTTTAGAAATCGATTACTTGCTTGACATTAACTTTCGTTTTTCTTTCTCTTCCAGGTAAGGACACACATGCTGAAGCAATAACAATTTTGACCAGCTATTTAACGCTACACAAGGAAACGGTTCGTAGTTTAAGCGGAAAAACAAAACTCCGACAATTTTAGAGTAGATTCGCTTTGACTACTTGTAGGGGCAGTCAAAGTTAAGAATAAATAGGTCCGGTTGTGTACCTGACTCCTAAAAAAAGGGATCAATATGTTCCTAGACTTAATTGAGAGAATTTGATCGAATTCGATTTGAGCCCAGTAGTATTTTGTAGTAATCGGCAGAACCCAATGATAGAAAACTGTTTAATGAACCGAATTGATGCTTTGAAAGAATCGACGGATTTTCTGTCATCATGAATCTAACAAAGGAAGTAATAGATTGTGAATGGTAAAATCAACACAGTGGCTGTCTCCATTACTAATGTCCCATTAGAGTTTTAAGATTTCATCAGTTAGGGTCGATCACACAGACCACGAAGACCCTTTGTACTACCTGGTCATCATCAAAATCTTGAAGCCCTTTTAGGAGCTCTCCTCTACTCAGGGCGTTTTTGGGAAACTAACTTTCTCAATCCGCCAAAATATTCCCAACTGGGCCCTGCTCACATCACAAGCCTGCAAAAAGAAACCTGCAAACGGGTACTTTCAGGTTAAGCCGTAGTCGATTCAAAAGCATACGGCTTTTCTGTGGGTTTCCGACCTCATCGCTAGCCTCATACCATAGCCAGCAGTCAGATAATATCCGAAGGATATTGAATGCAATTCAGGTCTAGCCGTTCTCTAACTAATAAAACCGTACGACTTTCCTGTTTGGGCCTCAACCAACACAAAACTAAGCGACGTGTCATCCATTCTCCGTGGCCTGAAATTACTTATCTACTCGTCGCCCTCGGTATATAATGGTCATCAAATACCAGGCATCTTAAAGGTTAATAAGTTCCAAGTTGTATCGTTTTCGTTTTTGTTTTTTCGTTACAATTCGTGATTTTATAAAGAATATTTGTTACGTTATCGTCTCTGTAGCGTTACCATGCTTGTAGCGTTCACTAACCTTTGTAACGTTAACATAAACAGCTGATACGAGACAGGAAAGTATGGCAAATTTCACCCCAAAAAAATGCCTGTTCAAGCCTGTTATCATTATTTTAATATCGCCGAGTGTCTTTTACACAAAATCTTTTACTTCATTTGATTGGACAAAAATTTTGCTATAACAGAGGACAGTCGTCATAGCACATCGTTTAGTTTTGTTTGGTTGTTATCGATAACAGATGCCGAATCTTATTTCTATATTTAGAACTTGTTCTTCCATCAATCTATCTTCCACCAACTCAAAATAATATTCAAAATTACAATGAGCGTGTGTGTATGGAGAGAGAAATTCCATTTCTGTTATCAAGTTCATGTCCCTAATCCAGCCGTGTGTTTCTTTTTTATCGTTTCATTTTTTTGCATTCAACTGAAATTAATTCACAGCAGAAAAAAAATGTCTGACTGGTGCACGTATCGAACCGTATGTTCACATAATTTAAACGGATGGTCAATTTGAAATTAAAATTAAAAAGAAAAATAAACTTCCAACCAACCAACCAACTAACCCAAACCAACAATGGACATTTAAATGAAAATATGAAAGAGACAGAGAGGAATGAATAAAAAAAAAGTTTAAAAATAAACAAAATGCGCTGGGCTTCAATAATGAAATTTTGCCTTTGTTGTTATATTAAAAGATGAAATTACAAACAATTTTTACGCGTGGCATGCACACGGGAATGATGATGGGTCTGATGTGTAATACACTTATGGCCGAACCATAGAATAATAATTATGTAAATGATGCATATGTCACTGTGTGTACGCATTAGATTAATGACAAAACAAACCGAATACGAAGATTAGGTTTCACATACTTGATGTACGAACGAACGAGTTGATAAAGAAAACAAGTCATCATAACACTGTTCGTTACGAAGATAAAATTGCACCAGTCCAGCATTTGGAGTCGTGGTTATTGAATTGTATTATGGGATAACGCGGGGATATCTAGAGTGCTTCACCCAATCCGCCTAGCATCAATTGGAAATACAATCGATTTTTTAGGCCATACAAGTTTACGTATGTAATGTCTCATTATGTGATAGGAGACTCAGACGAAATACACACGGCAATAAATAATAATTCTTGTTAAACCAACCATCCATCTTCAATGTATATGGGCAACTACACGGAAAATGTGACAACATAATGACTAAAGTTGTCTAAATGAGTAAGTCCAGCGTTAGTTGCGCTATCTGGTATCTGGTGGAGATGAAACTACGATAACTACGGTTTTGAGAGGTTCTACAAATTTTCGAAAGTCGCTGACGTGAACACAATTGTAGAACGTCTCAAAGCTTTAGCTTCACCTGCACCCAGCTACCATGTGACGCAACTATAAGCATAGATGACAGCGGGAGTGGTTTTTGAACTCACGGTGTTCGACTACCCGACCACACTACTACCAGCCAGATCCGAACACTTTTCATTTTCTTGGTTTCACTGTGCTTGAGGACCAGGAAAATAATGATCCGCCAAATCAACCCTAACCCTTGATGGGTCAGAGGCTAGATCATTATTTACTAGTTTCGCTGGTTGTGGTTCTACTTTTTTGAGATCCTTTCAATACCGAAAGTTTTTTCTGTGCCAGTGGTAAGCTACGCGACAAACCTAAGTTACATCGATGTTGAGTGCCATCTATGTACTAAAGAGTGAAACTAGTTGGAGTAGAATGCCAGCGTCTCCCAACAATATCTTTGCCGGCATGTCGTGTGAAAGCTTTCTCCACCAACTACCACAGACTCATACTAATTCAATCAGCTGTGTTTTGTATACACGTCTGACAATAGGGTTTTTGTTCTGACACAGTTGGGAATCGAACTCTCAGCACTCACAACTTCAATCGTTTAGTGGAGATCCGACGAGCGTTTCGGTTAACGCTATTGAGAGGACCAGGATAAACTGATGGAGTTGTGTCTCGTACTCATGACATCGAGATCTACTTAACGCATATACCACCATCTCTGAACGTTCCTCCACCTCAGGGCAAGACGTCATTTGAGGGACTCTCTAGTGGAAGAAAGGCAACGGATACTTACGTTTTTTTGTATAAATTCACTGACGTTGGAACTACCCGTGTATGAACAAACACAAAGATCTTTGAATTTGTTTGACCCTCTCATCGCACATAATATTCTCCTATTATAATGTGCTATCTATCAAATAACGTGAATTTTATCCCATTTTTTTTGGTCCCTCTTCCATTGGGATAAGGTTACATACGATATATAAATATTAGATACACAATCTCTCTTTCTCCCACTACATCTATACTCATTCAGAACAGTCGTCGTCAACAGCCCTGTTTATATTTTTACATCACCACCTTGAATGGTCCACATTTTTTTCATTATTATTCTCAGATATATTTTGCTGTTGTAGCCACACACACACAGATCGGTCGGTTCATATAGTAACAGCATACATACTATGTGTATCTTTCACTGTGTGTACAGACACACACACACACACACACTTAATGTCATATGGGATACCATTGAGGCCATACAGTAATCCTTCACCCTCTTTAATTCTTTCTTAAAATCAGGATTTTTTTCTTTCATTTTTTTTACATTTGGTTATTTCGTTCGACATATGTGTGAGGATGTGTTACACGTATACAATGCAAACACACACACCCAGATAGATATTGTGTTGTGTGCATACACACTGTCAATATATGTACACATGATAACCCCAACGGCTTAGTTTATTATATGAAACGAAGTAGAAAAATATTTAATTAGGGTTCGACCACATTTATGTATACGAATTTGATATATCCCCCCGCCGGTACATTTTATACTTATAAACTGGGTGATGTTGGACTTGGACATGTTATTTGAGTTATACTTGTGAAGTAACATGGAAAAAAAATGGGAATTTTTATCGTTTATTAATTAATTGTAATTGTGTGTTGAGTAGATTTTAATTAATTTTTGTTGTTGTTGTTTTTGTTTTTTGGGAAACTTGTTGAAAAACTTTGAATGATAATTTGGTGACCACACTCTTGACATATAATCACTTGACCAAATTTTTTTTCGTATGACATGAAATTGAACATTTTGAGTAAATGGCAGTACTTGCATGCTCTCTACAATTAACCGCTTCAATATTGACTTAGAACACAAGCTGTGACGAGTACATTGACATCACAAGCACAGCGCCTAAGCGCTATCGTTCCAGGTAGCTCAATCGATAGAACGTTGGACTCATAAGATATATTCTAGCTTCAAGCACTACCATAGACAACAACTGGAGTCTACTGCCATCATAATAGACTCTGTGTTTCTTTCGTACAGACAGACATCATGTTCTCTTTGTGTTAGTTAAAACATCCAACACATGCAAGTTCTTATGAGAAGAATATACTTCAAATTTGACATCTCACTTTTGAGTGTTGATGCTTGAAGCTAGATTGCTTTGGTCCCGGGTTCGCTTCCAGTACTAAATTTGCTCATATGTTTTTGTGTAGTTTGATTAGATACTGCAATTTAGCAATGTGAACAAGCTCTATCGACGTGTCTCTCGACGTAAGGATGTAAGACTAACGTTTCTATTGACAGTGGTTCGTATTCCATTTTGATCAGTCATTTAGAACAAATGGGGCAAACACAACTGGTTCGACGAAGAATTACGTGAAGTGTTTCGTCCCATAATTCTAATCTTATCTGAACCTCCATTCTGTGATTGGGGTTCTTCCTCAAATTCGGTGTCTTTAGACGTCAGGGAGTGGGCTTTGTACTCCATTCAAAATTTCGACTTTTGTATTCGAATACAAAGTGAGAATGGCCGAAAGAAAACTTGGACGAAAAGAATTTGCGCTGGAATCACCACATCATCTTCCGATGTTTGTTTCTTTAAAATTCATTTCATTTTTGAAATTTGTAGTTTTGCGCTTTAAGCTGAATGCCCTCTGAACACGTAGTAAACAAAACAATCCAAAGATAAGTAGCGCAGTAGGTGTTTTTGCCACGCTGACATTATCATTCTCAACTTAACTATCAGCTAGAAAGTATGCAACATGTATCAGTATAGGAAAGACACTGTGGCTTGTCGTTGATAGTTGACTTATCCTTTTTTTTATTTGTTTTGTTCCGTTGGTGTAAGAAAGAGTAAACGAGAAAGATGCTGATTTCCATTCGTACTACTGGAGTGAAGAAGATAAATTCTAATTGCCGTTGAGCATAATCTGAGCATTTAACTGCAAGGACAGAGTTACAAGATCAGTTGAAGTTCGCGTAGTACCGTTTATTTCCTCATTTAGCGCAAGCGTCACAGCATCTATTACTTCATTTATTAAGAATACCTCTGAAATGTTTTAAATCCAATCTTGTACTTCACTTGTTTTGTCGTACACTTTCCTATTTATAGAAAAAAATTTCTGTAAAATTCATTATTTACTTTCGATGTCGTTGCCTCTAACAGATGACTTGCACTCTCTTCATTCTGATCACTAACTGTCTCTAGTCTCTTCGATATAGTTGCACAAATCGAAATTTTCTAACATAAAAAATCAACAAAATTCTTTCCGAATTATCGACATTAGGATAACAAAGATAGAAACATCATCAGTTTACGTTCAATTCTCTGAGCGAATTTTATTTTATTTCATGTTCTCAACATAAACTTCCATTTCTCATCACCATTGTGAATTGTTTGTTTTAGTTTCGTGATATGTGTCACATTGTATTGCTAAATTTTTAAAACTTTTAATGGAAAACTGTGGTATC
>JANTFA010088670.1:0-14315 GCA_026413405.1 Phytosciara flavipes | reverse complement strand
TATATTTCAAATTGTCAAGAAGAAATTCTAATTAACTCGAAGCGGCAATTTCGTTGTAACTCATATAATGTAGTAAATTCATAATCAAATTTCATGGTTTTAATTGAAATTGGAGTAAGCTACTTTACTCGCTCTCTATCTGTGTGTATGAGCTAACTGGGGAATGAATAAATTGATGAATGGTTGGTCGGTTTGTTTAATTGCAATTAGAAAGAAAATTGCTTGTTAGTCACCAAAACAAATTCGTGGGGATATTAATACATGCCATGTCATGCTGGATGTAGAAATGTTGTGTTGTGATCTAGGCAATAAACAATGAAACAACTAAATTGCGACGAATTAGTTAAATTCAATTTCAATTAGTAGCATCCCCATCATAAACTGTCTGGATACGTACAAAAAGTGCGTTCGCTAACACGAACCGTTATTGGCTGTGTTGTCGTGTGCGTGATAAATGCTTTTTCATGCCTTGGGGCAAATTTACATTGTTTTTCTCGTAATTTTGTCACTCGACAGGAAAAGTTTTGTACGTACCTGTTGTAGACGGTTGATTTAAATATTCTCCCATCGATAAGCCGTTAGAAACCGAGTTTTGTTGATGATGGGTCGAATAACATTTCTAAAAAAGTGCAACACTTTCTCTACCGTGGGGATAAAATGGAACTTTTCTCCTTTAAACTGTCACGTTTTTTATGTTTTCGAATTGATGCTGTCGTTTCGGTGAGAAAAATGGAAAACCAAACCAAACCATCCACAGATGAAAAACGTTATGTTTACCTCTGGGAGAAATCGGAAATTCCTACTCGAGCGAAATTGAGGCTCTCGATTTGATCTCGTTTGGAATCTAATATTTTCTCACCACGTAGAACAGACAACTATTTTAGGTACAGTATGTGACGAGTGAGTAAGACGATACACACCTTAGAGGCCGTTCATAAAAGATGTCCTCGTTGAGAGAGGAAGGGGTATTGTAAAAAAAAACGGGCACATTGTGAAAGGGGGACATAATGAAATTCGAAGGTTCACTTTTTCTTTGAATTCTTTTTACAATTTCCTGTTTATTGAAAAAGGGGAAATTGACTACTATCACGTTCCGCTAGTGTCTATTCGGCTTTAAGCTACATTTTGCTTTAAAGTGAACGTTCACCGGGGAAGGGTGATACAGAAAAACGGACACATTGTGACAAGAAGGGAGGGGGCGTCAAAAAGGCTGAAAAAAACGTGGACGTCCTTTAGTGACAACCACTTATGCGCAGTAGAAACTTGTATAAGAAATGCACATTTAGACCTTTGGAGGCATGTCAACGTAAAATTATGTTTGAACACCGGTATCGAGATCTAAGTAGATTTTAGTCAGAGCCAGGTTGGTGATCTCCATTCAGAAACGGAATAGACATCTGTTATCGGCAACGATGACCAAAATAAGCGATTACCTCCATTAAGCATTCATTAAATAGAAAAATTTACGTTACAACAAATGAAGTAGTAGACCTCGTATGAAACAGAACGAAAACAGACGGAGTATAAGATTCAATCAAAATATCGTGATACGTCTGCCATTTCTGAAATGTTGTGGGTGGAATTTTAATTTTTTTAGAAGATGGCACGTGGATATTGCTTTGGGTTGAATCTGCGTACAGTGTTAAGACGCAAACACTGATTCTAGTACGTGTAGATAAGTCACAAATTAGTTAAATCTTTGTACTATTTCAACATGAACCTAATGTTTGATTTATTCGCAAATCTTATGTGAGAGAAGTAAAACGTCACGCCCTACTTTACTAGCACATGATTATGCATCAGTCCAAAAACTATCAGAAAACCTTGGGTGAGCTAAAATTCTCCTATTTAAAAGAGAAGACCTACATTCGAGTGGGCAGTGGACTGGAATAAGTGATTTATAAATAATCTGGATTGTTGACCAGAATCTGGTCACCAGATTAAGGATTTTTTTCTTTGGGTGTTTGAATGCCTAAAAAAGTATTTATGAACGAGTTGCGTGTAACATTTTTCTCAAGAAAGGCGACGAACCTCATTTCCTCATTGATTTTTCATTTCCACAATGTTTCAATTCGAAGAATTCATCGATATCAATATTCTTCAACTTTCAGGCTCTGTTAGGTCGCGTGCAACATATTTTGAAATATTATTTTTTCAGCACACGCTCCAAAAGTCAACATTTCAAAACTTGCATTGCAAAATACTATTCTGTCCTTCCCGGACTTTTCTACGAATTTACGATTGGCTAGCCAAAGTAAATATTGACGACAAAGTAATTCGCGGAACACACACACATCACGTTTCTCTATGAAAATTATTTAATTGCACCACACCTTCGAATAATATTGTGAGAACTCTTCAACTGTAATTAACGAGTGTGTACCCATTTTCAGACATGAGAGAACCCGTGCCACCAATTATGAACGACAAACTTCTCCAACTAACCTCTCGAATTGATGATGTTCTGGTAATTCCATGCGTTGCCTATTCATCACCGAAACCAACATACAGGTGAGTTAGAATTATAAATTATATTTTTAAGAAAATGTGATATGGCAGATCGGCATCCATCTTGAGCGTGTTTGCCCCATTTATCAAGACTACTGTCGGTCATTAATTAAACCTTATTTTAAAATATAAAATTATGTGGAAAACGCTGCAGTTTTTCTTTACTGATCAATTTAACATTCAAACAGAATGCGAACCACTCAATGAATTGAATTTTCTGAAAAGTTTCTTTCGAAACTTTTAACAACTAAATTGATGGGCCACTGTGTCGCATGAAAGATGCTGAACTCATTAAAATTTATGCATTCTGTTCAGTTTGGTTTCCGCTGTTTGTTTTTTCTGTAATAATGAAACTGGGCAGGGCATTCAAACGGATGCAATGAAATGACTTTCAGTTCCAATATATTTTGTTTACTCATTTTTTCGATTGGTGATAGATATGAGCACGATGTTGACGTTTTCAAGAGTATATAAGCCTAATGTTAAAAAGTAATATTGAAGCATAGACCAATGACTAAATGACACGAAAATGAAACAACCGGCTCATTTAACCGTTTAATCGTTTGTAACACGGCTAGCATGTTGCCAGTATTTTGGTCTGATCTATTACTTCCTTTGATCAAACAATTTTGATTCGAAGTCTTTTACTTCAATTGTTAAAGCAAACATTTTGTTTTCAGTCTTTTTAGATAATAACAAATGTATTGCCGCTCTTAACAGGACAGACGTCGAACGAATTCACGAAACGGTCAAAAAACCGGTTCGGCGGTTTCAATTTAAACCGGGAGTTTATATAGTGGAAAATGGTTAGGTTTCAGCCTAATCTTTTTTCTTACCTACTCTTTCATCCTTTATCTATCACGATGACCAAAATATGAGATTATCTCGGAAAGCATTATATTATGTACAGACCGTTCAACGTCAAGAGAAAAAATATTAGTTGATCCGAGTAGGACTTTGAATACAAAAATGGTGCGAAAGTGACTCGTTACACGCTTAGTACCTTTAGACCCGTGTTTGTAAAACGTTGAATCCCTGAGTGAGGGCAAACATTCTGTGGTCACCCCAATGTGCCGACTCAGTAATCACAATCAATCAATCGTGTTGGGTCTTTTTTTCCTCGACCTGTATTCACAAACCCTTTTCAACCAATCGTTCCTCCGGAAACGAGTTTGAAGACGAGCAAAATCGGTCGATAGGATACAGAAATACGGTCGAATTAGTGATCTAGGACATAATACCCCTGGACAAAATAACCCCGGAAGCGAAACGGACTAAATATCCCCGGTCATAAAAACCCAAACATGTATGAGGTATTCAAACAAAATTTTGTACGGGATGGGTACTATTTTCTAGGTCTGGTTGAGGTTTCTTGCATATGGTAGAAATGAAAGGTATTGACCACATCTTACTTACTTACTTTACTTTAACGGCGCTACATCCAAGTGATGAGTTTAAATAGAATGATTTAAAGATGCAGTATTGTAGTGCAGTTTTAAGTGTCCCACTTATGTTTTCCCAACCATAAGAACATGTCTGCTCAAGTGAAGTAAAAGATCTCTCGTATCAAAGACGATAGAATACTTCAAATGAACGAAGAATGAGATTTAACGAATATATTTCAATGGAGATGGAGATCTCAAGAAATTTTTATGAATATCTCATGATTGATTCCATCTTGCTTGTACCACCGAGCAGTATTTCATTTCCAGAACAACGCCAATCTGTTCAAGCAAATCATATTGAAATAACATGCAAAATCATTGAATGGCAAACATTGCTGGATTCGAATGTTTTTAATTAATACTCTTTCCAAGCAGTGATACACATACCTTTATCGATCCTCAAAACGTGTGGCAAGAAGAACTTTCTGTTGCTTATCAATTCGTATCTAGCAGAGAAATATTTAAGAGTCGAAAAGAATATTGCGAACGTGGCACAACAAAATTGATACACACAACTTATTGTCGTCACGTTCAGTTTCCCTCCTTTATATGCTCGCTCACCGTTTTTAATTAATAACTAATTGCAGGAGTGTTTCCACACAAAGTTTTTTGTTGCTGAAAATAAAGTTCACTTTTCTGCGTATATGTAGCGAACGATTCTATATTCACACTACGGTGTGGGGGGGACTTGATGGAATTCATATTAAAATAGCTTTGTGGTCTAATCATGAAAATATTTAATTCAAATATTATGAATTAACTTTACCCGCATATAGACACACAGACACATACCTACCTACCAACCTACATTCGATATCAATGTTCTAGCACAAATATTTAGCATAAAATAACAGTGGAGCTGCTCTCTGCACAAACATAATTTTATTTTTGTTGACACAATGGGCTTTAGCCATTCAAAAACACTGGAATTTTAATTTCGAATATTAACAAAGGATGTCGAACGCTGTCGTGTTTTCCAGTTTGCATATGCACACATAGCAAAAGTGGAATTGAAATTCAATTTAACTGACCGATTCGTTAAATAAATCAAACAGTTTCATCATCAGCATTGTTTGCTAACGAAAAGCTATTATATACACAGAACGATGGCAGTGTATTTAATAACATTTAATTTACCCCGACTTTGTACAAAATAGATAGATTCACTGTAATAAAACGAGCCAAAATGATCCTCTTTGTAATACAAATTTAATCCTCTACTTCTCCATTGAATGGCATTCGAACCAGCGAGAATCGCGTTAAACTCAAGGGGCATTTCTCATGAATTTCTGCGTGAAAATCGAGCAACCGTGAACAGTTTGTGAAATGTTTTTCTTCTACACAAAAGGAAATGGAGAGTAAAAATACTGGCACGGGGATGACGAAATCCTGGAATAGAGTTTAAAAGTTCTAGGTTTACGGGGAACGAACACAAAGCGGAAGTAGGTCAACTGTGATGGAATCATTGAAATCTTTTTCTGTTATTCAAGTGGAATTGAGGTAGAATTTACGCGTTCATCAGATCTTTGGGTCTTTGCGAACAGTCATCAACCTACAAGCAGTGTTGGTTGTTGTTGGGTGGCTTTCGCTGTCGTTTTGTGCTTGATCCAGGTCAACTGCCATGAGAACAATGTCATCAGCGAAACGGAGGTGAGGTGACTGAGAAATTTTCCATTAATGTTGATCCCCATTTTGCTCCAGTTTAGTTTTTGAGAACACTTTCTAGAGTTGCTATGAATAGCTTAGGAGTAGGAGATGTGTGGCCTCGTCTTACACGTCGTCCTATTTTAATCTTCGTCGTGGTCTCATGTAGTTCTCATGAACATAAGTATCGAATTGTATTGGAGAATTGGAGTACTTCGAGTCAACTACGGGTTGAATAATTGGACTCCAGAAAATAGAAACACGGTCTTCATTTACCCGTCAAAACAAAAAAAAAAATGAAACAAAAATACAATTCACGAAAGTCGACAGCTATTCCATAGGCCCTAACCTCTCCAATTCCGTAATTCAATTTTGACAAATTTGTCTTTTTCCTCCGATTGATGCGATCTGAAGCTCTCACACAAAAAATGGCTTCTAGGACGTCAGGATCCTGAGTTATGCTCATTTCAAGTTAAATGGGAGTTACATTAGTGTGAGCGAGACAAAACTCTATGACATCGGTTTTCTCGCTCACACTTATGTAATTCTCATTTACCTTAAAACGAGCATAACTCAGGATCCTGACGTCCTAGAAACCATTACTTGAGTGATTTGGAATCAGGACGAAAAACGTTTCAAAGGTTTTCGAACTCGTAACTGTCACGTCCGAGGTGTCAAATGGTGTTATCTAACTTTAATTTGGCGATTTTTAAAATGTGGGCAGTGATTCATCTGCGGAACCTTGCTGAAAAAGAATCAGGCCCCAGCTGGTAGGCCAAAGAATAGTCTGCACTGGTGTGATCAAGAACATTTTTGATTATATCTTCGACCATACGTAACGTATCCATCTCAACGTATGGTTTGATGGACTCTTTGAGGGTCCACACGCTGCATATTTAAGATTTTTGATCGTTCAGTTTTCGTAGGAGTTAGTCACTTTAGGAGCAAAAATTTTTTGGACCGTTGAAAAGGACCCGGACTACCCACGACAATATATGGCATTTTGATTGGTAATTTAGCATCTCGGAGCAACCACAAAAGCTCCCCTTCACTCAGATATTCGAATGCGACGTGTTACAAACGTAGTAGTGAATGTGATAAGAAGCTCGTATACTTCGTAAAGTGGGATTACAAATCATTTTCACTGAATTCGAATTGAAAAAAAAAATCTCAAAAGTTATCAACCAGCAAGAGCCAATTATCTCCAATCAAAATAGTGAAAAAAATCAAAGAAATGTTACCACATGAACGAGCACGTTTACCAAGCGATGTTTTATATGAACAAACTTCTCGGTGAAAAATAGATTTTTTAAATGAATTGGAAAATGTTTTCATGCTTCCTATGCACTCCATTCTATGCATATATATACGGGATCCTCCGACGTAGTTCCGTTTCCCGAGTGATATATTTTTTCGATGCTTAATCTGTGTACATACAGCGATAGTTCAGTCGAATTAACAGTCAAAAATTGCTGATTCATAATCAATCGGAGATGAAAATTTTACAAACATAATAAATCCTTTGAGGTTGTTTTCGGATTTTAAGATCGTTTTCCATTTAATTCAATTTCAATTAATTTGCCCCCGTAACGATTCATACCATCCACAATCATTTTGCTGCGAACTCCAGTTTCAATTTATAACACACCAGCACAGCATTCATAAGTAACGATAAATATTAATTGATACTAATATCCCCCCAAACGCTAAATACCTGCCTCTCAAAATTTAATTTCGGATCGTAAATATTGCAGTTGAATTCTGAATTTATAACCAATAATCCGATTCCCCAATTTTAAATGTTTTTGGCCATTTTCCGAATGATACTTTATGTTTACTATGTATCAGCATTAATATGGACATTATATAGCCCCGGTTGTGATTGAAATTCTATTTCGGGCCGAATGTGTAGTTTTACATTGAAGTGGAAACATTTTTTTTTGCCAACAGAATACATATTCCTGCGCACTGAAAATCTCATCAAATGATTGATACCTTGTGCAGGACACGCTAGTTCACGGTATATAATGTAACTGGTTAAAGGGTATCGAATGAAAATTTCATGACTGGCATAATTGCTGAATATTTCTAAATCACACAGCCTCTCACGAATATATTGACAATTTTTTCCGAAAAATGGTTGGTATACTTCCATTCTGTCTGTGGAATGGTCGTTCGTGCGCGACTCTTTAATTTGATTCATACTGCTAGGTTCGTATGAAGTATGAGGGTCTCATACTTTCACTCTAGCGTTTGTAGAGATGGCGGGCGATCCATCCGTATAACTGGAGTAAAACGAACCAAATCTCAAATGCCAGTTCAAATTAGTGCTATTTTTGAGCTATACTTGAGGTTTCTCACATATATTTCAGGCAGTATTGCTCGGACAAAGTTGATAAATGACGCAAATAAAACGTATTTACAACACCAATCCAGGAACACGGATCAGAACACGGGATCTGATGTTAGAGCCCATAGAGTGAGTCTAAGTCAAGCTACTCGGCCGTACTCTAATACTCCAACTTAGCCTGTTATTTGCCAACTCTTTATTCCCAGCGGCTGAAGGTGCGATTCCATCTGATTTTTGGATGTGCTATCCCTCTTGGCACTTCTAAATCATTTCGGAATAACATTGAGCAAACTCTGTTACGTCTTCTTGTTGATTGGCTGCAGCATTTAGCTGTCTTCATGTACTTGGTTTTTGATTCGTTGATCATCAAACCAACTCTGTACGCTTTGGTTCTCAGATTTGGTAAAGTTCCTATTGCTCCTGCATGCTGCATGGGAACGATTAGCGATATGCAAGTCATCTGCAATGCCCAGAACTTGAACTGTTCCAGTCGCCAGTGTTTTGTAGGTTTGGCTACTAGCATCCCTTCTTACAATTTAGTCTCATTGGAATTTTCAAAGCCAGATTGAAGAGTAAGCAACTCAATACGCCGCCCTACTTCAATCCTTCCTTTACAGTAAAAACATCACACAAGTCATTTTGCACTTTGAGACGACATCTGGAGCTTCCTAATGTCACTAGTCGAATGAATTTTGTTTCGAATCCCAGAAATACTCTCTCCCTTTGCAGAATAAGACAAAGGTTGAATATCTGGTCGGCTGTTGAGCGATCTCGTCTGAATCCACCTTGATAGTGCCCAATCGTGCGGTTAAAAGGTTTTCAGATACTAGACAAAATGGCCACCAGCCGCCATCTTGAATTTTAGTGTTCTTTTTGCATAATTTTCGGGTAAACTTCATCCGATTTTCGTAATTTCATTTTTGTTTAAAGTTTAACGGCTACCGTAAAGCGATGGTGCTGTTTTCAGTCCTCTAACGCTTACTGTAATACACCGTTCAAATGTGCTGTGAAGTGCGAAATTATGTGCTGGTTACGTCGCAAGCATCTCATTTAGTTATACAAGCCGTGAAGTGGTAACTTATAGTTTCATATATAGCTCAATATATAACTACGTAGTGTTTAAATAGTCTTTTAGAAGGTTCGGCTTTGTATTGGACTTTCAAAATTGTTGTTAGCTGATTGAAAGATTCAGTGTCGCAGTGTCGTTCCACGATTCATGACTTTAAAAAGTACCTCAAAACAACAAATTTCCTTAAAAATGATTACGAATTCTTTAACCTCTGATAGCTGTCCTTAAAGCCTTAATTCTGTGTAGTGATATAGGCAGGCATGTTTAACAAAATACCTGTCATGTAGAAATTAATTTGAAGTTGCCAAAATTAACGCTCATAGAGTTCGTTGCGAACTTTATGCCAAATTTAAAATGTAAAGCAATTTCCAACGCGCTAATGTTTAACGCTGCTATCTAAAATATGCTATCGTGTTAACTCGCAGCATATAAAGTTTAACATCAGAAAATAATAGAATATTAAGTGTGGTTAGTGTGATTATAAAAGCTTTACACCGTGTGCACAATCATACCGGGAAGTGCGATTAATGTGGCACTAATGCGTTAGTTATGTTGTCATATAAAATGTTGTACGGTGCGGTGTGTATGTGTACAATACCACCGGTGGCATTCCGCAGAAACTTATTTGGGTTCAATAAATCGCACATTTCCTTACTAAATATCTTCAACGTTAGTTTTCATTTACTCTGAAGTTCGGTACAGTCTGTGTAACAGACATAATTTTGTTCATGTGTCTGAATTGAGTTCTTTTTTCTCTCGTCTTGTGGAAATGTTTCTCGTCTGTGATGTCAGTCAAACTACAAAGGAAATTCAGTCATGCAGACATTATGTGCACAAAATTGTAACTATGTGTTGTAAAATGGTGTAATGTTCACTGTTCTTCAGCACGATATCATAACCTATATAATACCCATGATACTCGTAAAGCGAAATCAACGCAACAACGAACGGTGAAAAAAATATTAAATTGTTGGAAAGACTGAAAACACAATTAATGAAATGTCGTTGGTTGAATTTTAATTAAATTTTTGGGCCAAATGTTTTCTTTTATTGAAGAAATTTAAAAGTTTCAGGGTAAAACCGGGTGAAAGTGGTCATGTATTTCAGATGAATCCAAGCTGTTGTGGACTGAAAATATTGTGTGCCCCGTACGAAGTACAGTGGGCTATAATGATTAATATGCCGTTTGTATCAATCGGAATCCGAGCCAGACGATAAGGGCATAGCATTTGGGGATGCTTATAGATGTCGAATCAACACTCCGTCCGGCACGTCAATTCTTCTTTTGTAGCCATTATTTCCACTGCTGGATGTAGGCCTTCCCTAGCTCCTTCCACTTCGTCCTGTCACGTCAATAACGTGAGTATATCAAATTCGATTTCAATAATTCTTTCCCTGAAAGGTAGTAGAAATTGTGAGGTCAAGTTCGAAGATGGGCATTTTCAAAAGGACCATGCCTGAGCTAGGGCCATCTAATTGTTTTAGCGTTTTTTGAATATCATAATAATCCGCCGTACAACCCTTGACGGGTCAGAGGAGAGATCATTATTTACTAGTTTCACTGATTGTGGTTCTACTTTTTTAGAGATCCTTTCATTACCGAAAGTTTTTACTGAGTCAGTGGTAAGCTGAGTGACAAACCTAAGTTACATCGATGTTGAGTGCCATGTACGTACTAAGGAGTGTACTAGTTGGAGTAGAATGCTAGCGTCCCCCAACAATATTGTGCTGGCAAGTCGTGTGGAAGCTTTTTCACCAACTATCAGCTGTGTTTTGTATACACGTCTGACAATCGGCTTTTTTTTCTGCCACATTCAGGAATCGAACTCTCAGAACTGGCAACTTCAATCGTGTAGTGGAAGGCAGACGAGTTAACCACTACGTTATTGAGTTGTTTCTTGAAGATATCTATCACTCGTTGAAAGTGTGAATATAGCAGCAAATCATAGATACTGACAATACAGGAAAAAATGCATTGTCACTGGATCGTGCGCTAGAGGCGTTAGAGTGACATTATTTAAATTTGATGCTGGTTTCATTTAAAATGTATTTCCAATATCAATTCGGAGAAAAAAATTGCAATCGGGACAGTGGGTCACAAAGTGGACTGAGGCCGCGATTCTGCGCTGATTGTTTTTTGCGAATAGCTGGAGTGAATTACATTCGAATTTCATGATTTTTGCTTAATTTGAATGGAAAATGAAGTCCAAACTGAATCTCCGTTAAAAAAATTCGGAGTCTCAGGGCTGGTACTTTGTGACTTTATGAGCTTTTTGAGACTGTCCTTCGTGCGGGCTATTTAGAATCGCGATAGTTTCATATAACTTTTTTTGAGCTAGGTACAGGACTGGCTACTGATAGACGCTCCTGTGAAACGCAAGAAAAAGCGCTTGGAATGTAGCAAAAGGCGCTTGAGTTGAAAATAAGCGCCAAAAGACAAATCTGAAAGGCAAATTGAATGAATTCAGAAAAGTGCACTTGTGATTTTCCAAGTTGCCATATATGGCCAGTCCGAGCCTGGCTAGGTATGCAGTCAAACTAGGGTTGCTTAGGTACTACAGCTACGTAAGTACTACAGTTACATAAGCTAGGTATACGAGATCGCACGGGGCTCCGTCACGCGTCTGCTACCATTTTTCCTGGTTTCTTTATCGGTTCAATCATTTAACTTGTAAATTCATCAAAAATATATACAGTCCCCGTAAGAGTTTATCGGCGTTTGTTGATAAATTCAAGACAAATTTATGTCGATAAACTTATTGCAGCCTCAAGGCTTGTTTTTCTTGCAGATTTTCGAAGATTTGAATTTATCAACTGTTAAATACTCTGACGGGAATTCACCAATATAAATAAACCCTGGCTTCTCAAGGATGCATCTACAATTCTACAAACAATTTCAAAATATAGTCTGGGGACCACAAATCTCCCCAAGAAAAGGTGATCCCTACACACTCAGCTAGAACACGTCGGAAAATATATAATTTAAAAACAAAAATCCACCTTAACCATCTTATGGCGAAAGAATTTCGTAACAAAATCTACACCAAATGCAAATTCAATTGGGCCAGATTTGCATAGCTAATCGTAAATAATCTCTTTTGAAATCCCTGTGGGAAATTAACTTTTTGTTTTGTTTTTGCTTTCGCATTTCCACTTCGCATCATTAGTTATTTTATAATATTATTTCCATGGCAGAGCTTTTTTTCGCTGTGGAACACTCTTCTGGTGTATAAATACGTGTGGCAGTTGTAGTGGATGCTTGCTATCATATCCCATAATTTGATATGAAAATAATATTTTTTGTTAAAAACAAAAATGAAAATTAATAAGCAACCTCACCAAGTGTAATGGTACCCACTTGTACAATTATCCTAAAACGAGTGTACATAACTCAAACAATTTGTATCGTTCGCTTCACCGAAACACGGTTCATTCATATAAATTGTTAAAACGGAAGTTTGCCTTTCTCTGGAAGGCAAACGAACAAAAAAGTTTCGATGTTTTCTTGACCAAATTGTCGAAGTTTGATTTGAAATTGATTGAGCAGAGTGTTGTCAACCAACAACCTTGTTGCTCGTTGATATATTTCACTTGTGTTGATTGATTGCATAGCAGTTACCTACGTCATTTTTTCCAACTTTTGCACACAATACCCAAGGTAGTGTGTAAAACACACGTACGAGGCGTGCACCTGATCCCTGACTAAAATTGCTTACAGCAATTTCGAAACCGGTGTAATCAATAAATTTCATTCGCACTATTTATCTGAGGGTGACCAAAGAAGGTTTGCCCTTAGTCAAGGGTACGAATATGACGTGTTACAAACGTAAAAGTGAAAGCATAAGGCACTTGTACTTCGTGCGGGTCTGAAAAAGTGACCTCCTGAATGAGACGTTTTTGAAAAAGAGGAAAATCAAAAAGTCATGTTCTGATTGTGCTGTTAGTCATTACCCCTTCAGAAACAGCTGGTCGTATGTATGCTTGCGAAAACGATGTTTTCTGATATAGTACAGTAAAACACTGAAGATTTAAAAGGAGAACTCTTAGGTTTGTGACAATCGAAATACGATATGCATATCATTTCGGACTGCATTTAGATGCCGAATCAACAATAACGTCGATAACTAGAGTAAATAAAAATCCGATCAGAAATCCGAATTGAATCACTGCGTCAAAAGATTGGGCTCTTGAAGTGTTCGGAAAGAAGGTCCTCACGAGTCCTTTGCGTACAAACCGAGTAGATTTCATGAGATTTTGGTTTAATTTAAAAGGTACGGCCAATAAGAATCCAGAGAAAAAAGTTTGATGAAATCAAGTCAGTGTGTGGCGAATTAGGGCTCGGTTGCAAAAGCCCTACGAGTTTTCTGTATATAAATTTCAGTGCTGAATGCTCGATCGGGCCATGGTTTTTTATTTCATTTTGTTTTATCACGAAATGGAGTCCGAATAGTATCTTGGTTAAAAGAAATGGATTTGGGGCCTTGAACTAGACTCAGGCCACTCCTTTACTGCTCTATGAGCTTCTGAGGATGTACGCCGTACGGGCTATTTAGGATCACACGTGCGATTTACACAATAGACATACGTTCCATACACCTTTTTTGCTGCTGCATAAACTAAAAAAAAAACCAGCAAACCCAACAAGTAATTGAACCCAAAATCAATCGTCAAACAAAAAATGAACAGGAAACCACGCTCTAACACGCTCAGCTAACGACGCCCAAGAATATGAACAAAGTAACAATTCATGAAATGGACGTTTCGTCCACCATTTTGTTCTCCATGAATTCTTCTCAACAACGAAAATCAGTGAGAGGATCGGATTCCATGTGAATTCTCTCACTTTCTGTGCAATGTTCACAACGAGACTTGCTCTTAAAATAAAACATGAAACAGCTGTACCTACGTTAAGTAGTGATGAAAATTTTTATTGGTTAGAGTGAGATGACAAATTTCTTATGGTTTTTTAGAATGTGTTGAAAAATTTTTTTGTCTGCGATCGGGGTGTTGTGGCGTAATGGCATGGGACGCATGGACAATTATGAAGTTTACATAGTTACCGACAGCCTAGAATTAGTCTAGGTTGTCGGTATTGGCCGTGAGACGTCCGCAACAACGTCTACCAGTCAGTAAACTTCAGGGCTTCCATGTTCCAGCGTTCCATTCCAGAAACGTCCGGCGGCGTAAAAGGCGCCCACTCCACTTTTGCTTGTTCGTTGAATTTTTTTTTTTGATTTTGTGTTCTGTAGATTATTTAGTTAGTTGAACCACATATAACTCGAATTTTAGTAGTTTCATA
>JANTFA010088559.1:0-10453 GCA_026413405.1 Phytosciara flavipes | reverse complement strand
TGTCATCAGATTTTCGTGACTCTTCCATCTTGTATTTCAGTGGAATGATCAAAAGATGGAGCGTTACAGAGTAGTTTTAAGATGTATGTCATTTATGGGCAACTAGCTATTCGTCCAAAACTCTACTCGTACGGGTCCCCCTTATGTTTCACCTCTATTTCAATTATTATTCTATTGTTTGATCTGTATTCATGGTGGATAATTTCGGAATTGTGGAACGAAAACCATTTGATTGAATCGAGTGTCGAAAATAATAATCGTTAATAGGTTGGTCGATTGATGGAATGTGACAAACATGAAAATTGGAACCATCAAATTAGATGGTGAGTCTATTGAATTATACATTTGCCCGTTGTCGTTCTGTTTCTCTCCTTTATTATGTCGGTGCGCTCCACTGTGGCCACAAGAGTAGGGTTTCCATTGCAAACGAAACGAAACAATAAGTTCAAACTTTGTTTATGTTAGAATCGTGTCTTTTCTATAAATGTATACCTAGATGTATACGACATTTTATTAGACAGTGGTATACACTCACAATCCAAAAATGAATCTACACGATGCGCTATTTCTAAATGGTTGGTGCCGTTACACTTGAATGGAGTATAAAATGAACTTAAAATACATTCAGTTCACTCTGCATTCAATCGGAATGGAAAATATTGCTTTTAACATTGACATTGATTTCTAAAACGTGAATAATTTTCCGACTTCTTTTTTTTGTAATTTTGTTTTAGAGAAAAAAAAATTCTTTTTTTTTATTTTATAATATTCCTCTATGCGGCTGGATGATAATGATGAGTTGTTTGAATGATTTACGTACATATACGGACCGTGGCTCGATATGTACACGTTCCAAGTGTTATATAATACGAGAAACCGATTTTGATCAATCGATCTCCCATTTTAGCGAGCCCCATTGGCATTGGTAATTATTTGAAATTTAAATTTAAATTAAACTTCTCTACCGCAGACAGTTAAATTTTGGGATGACGGACAGTTAAATGTGTTTCGAAGAAAAGGATGATCACACGACGATGAAGTGATACAGCTGAGGGGACAGAGCAGAGAGAGAGAGGAAATTTTTTTTTTTTTATTAAAATATTCAAAATATTCCACATTTGCATGAAATGACTCGTTGTTGTCCGTTATATTTATTTGAAATTTAAAGTGCGCAATTTGGTTTTATTTTTAGAATCTAGCCGAGTAATTGTTAGCTCATGCATTGCACTCGTGCTTCGTATATACATTGGCTTTATTCAAATAAAAATCTTGGGAAACAGAGTTACATACACAGAGTATAATCATCTCATACGAGAACTAAGTTATGCAACCGATTTCAAAGTGTTTGCTAATGAACCAGATGTAATTTAACATCTCAGTATTTAAATTTGAATTTCCTTTATCATTTTATTAATCACGACAATTTTTGTAATTGACTTTTTCTTTAACGGTGTGTTTTTGCGATGCTAATGACATGAGTAACACGTGTCGACGATATTATTATCGTCAATTATCAGTCTCGTATTATTATACGGACACTTAGACGGTCTGTAGTATAGTCTGATTCGATACATTGTTATATGTACATCGGTGCTTGAAGTTAGTAATGATAATCAGTTCTCGATATACACACTGCTTGACCTTAGGTGTACTAGCGTCCCTATAGTTTCGATGGATAAATGTAGTGAAGGAAATGTGAACATTGGATATGTATAACGGGAAGTCTTTTTGCAGCCCTACTTCCGTGACGTACGGTCTGAAATTCGTTTCCTTCCTCCCTTTCATGCCAAAATGTATGGAAAAAGTTTCATAAATGTATGAATCAGCTTTCGTCAGACCCTTCTTCCCCCGGTAGAGCGTGCGTAATTTGTGAATGGCCTCAACCGTTTCTGGTAAGGCAGAGATAAAACTCTCTCTGACAACCAGTCTTACTTCAAACACGTTTGGTTGATATGTATGACGTGCGTTATAATTATTCGTACTGCTTGTGACTATTTGTATCGGGTGAGTCTTTGTTTTACGTAGCAGCCATACGTGTCCGAAATTAGGCAGAAAACGGCTTCGTGGGAACCAGTTACACATATTCGGGCTTTTGATATACTTTGGGTGGCGTCATTTTTCTATGAAAGAAAGTGAGTTAGCAAAGAGTACGATTCCATATTTATATTGAACGTATCGCCATCTTTGCTATTGGTGTTACCAGCCGTAAAGTGTCAATGTTCGAGTTCGTTTATGTCCTTCGTCTGTTTGAAGCTTAGCGGTTTATGCCCGAATCTATTACTTCAATACTTTTAACGCACACTGATTCCGCAGCTATATACTTCGGATATGAATGAAATGAACTTTAGACAGTGCATTTGGACAGGTATGCCACTAATGTACGACATGTGCATGTGCAATCATACAACTGATACGGATAGTAACAAGCATCACGTATGATTATACATATCACACGATGATTATGCCACGTACATGCCCGAGGTATGCTGGTATGCACTGTTTGAAGTGCATTCCATACATACTCGACGTAAATAGATAGCTGACAATTTGTAATCAATGAGGAAACACTCAGCTCATCGCTTATTTTTGACGACATTGTCGAAAACAAATGACCAGTCGCAGTCGCTTCAAATAAGTAGAAAGACGAATTACAAAGTTGCGAAACCCAACTGGACATTGAATCAATTTTGTGATTTTGTTGTTTTTCTACAACCAAAAACCGAATTTACCTCTCTCCCTTTCAGTGCTAATAAAATGAATGTGTTCAGTCAAAACATTGATTAAACATAAATTTGTTTCAATAAAAAAGTAATTAAGAACAAAATAAGCGAAACATAATACTGATAATGGAGATAACTAGAACAACAGAGCGCTATATATAAAACACTCAGCACACCGAATGTTATTTACATTTTTCGTTGAAAAACAAAAGAAATATAATCGAAATCCATCGCGAGTAAATATGTGCTAGCTAGCTAACTGGTGTGTTGTACTGCATGTAGTACTGTAATGTATATATTTCATGGGTAAACAGATAATGTTCCAGATTATCGTGCATTGCACATAACATAGGTAGGTAATGCGTTCAAGTTGTTGGAAAGGTGTGCTTGTTTGGAACGTAAAAAAAAATCGTCACCTTAATTTCCTTTCGGTTTGTTTAATATGGAAACAAAACAATGCAAGGTATCAAAATGAGGAACAACATGTACAAAACACATTAAGCTAGGCACATATACGTGCTATCTAACCATATCCATATATTCCACAGAGCCAAATTCAAATGTAAAAAGTGTATTGTGTTTGTATCTCCTCAGTACACAGTACAGTATGATGTACTTTATCAACGCCGATGATCTGGTAATGGTCTGTGGTGATGGTGATTAACATTATTTTTATTGTTGAAAATTGAAGATGAGGTTACTGTACTTTACGGTTTATAAATTTACGCATTTTTTTTATCTCGTTTGTGTGTATCTGGACTGGTTACGAAATCAAATTGGTTTAAGTAGAAAAATCGGCTAGAGAGTTAGATTTCGGTGAACTCATTCACGCGTACAGCAAACTTTTCTTGGAAAGATTTTATTTGATTTTCTTAGAATAGAAAGCTGCTCTTCGTTATGTACATACAACAACCATCTTTACATAGATCTACAATGATAGAAACCATTTCGAGACTGGATGTATGTACAAAAGTGATTTGAGAAAGCTTTTTTCCGGTTATATAGTTACGTAAAGCTAGGGCCGCATCAACCGACACCAGCTCCAATGGCACATAGTAAAAAATGTGACCTTTAAAATGTGGCAGAACTGAATCTGAATTTTAAAATGAATCAAGATTTTCCGGCGTCTCTATTTTTGCAGCGCCCTTGGCCATGGTCCACTTGGTCCCTATGAAGATGCGGCCCTGCGTAAAACGAGCGGTAAAACGACACCCTTGTCACCAAATATATGTTGATGACTCACCGTCGTTTCCGTCAAAGTAAAGGCTGAATGAGCCAAGGACATTGCTTCTTGGAATTATTGGCTTTTTGAAACAGAGTAGCGTTTATGATGGGGACTTTTAATTTGTTCTCCTCCCATCGAAATTCAGTCGATACACGAGCTACCAATTCCGTTCAAAGGTTCGTCGAAAGTTCTTGTCAAATGAGATATTGACCAAGAATATGGTTTTCTGATATCAGTGACCTGACATACAGTGACGCTATTGGCATATTGCACATTGCACAGCATTGGTCATTACCACGAGCGTGGCCTTCGATTGATTTGATTGGCGATAATTGAAAGCAAAGGTTCGTTTCGACGCGTCGACTTGTGTTACTTATATGAAAAGCGAGTTAGTTCTTAAGAAGCCGTTGGCCAATAAGCGACAAAAGAATAAATAAAATTTACTCTGTGGTGTCGCTGTTGCATGCCTATAATGACTGCATGCACGTAGCATTTAGCCGAAATAAAACATTGAAAATTTTGTTAGACAAAATGCATGACCTATAAGTCCAACCGACTTCGTGCTATTTCAAGAACCGGTTTCGTTCATCATGAGACAGGTCATGGAATAAGGCACACATGTAGAATGTATCAATATAAGTGCAGCATACGTTGAAGTCGCGAAATGCTTTTATCAGTTTACCACAGCTAAGTGTAACCTCAGGTGCATGTCTAAAATATAACATCCCGACAGATTGATCGACACCACACTTCAATGACGCTCTGTTTTGAAGCTAATCAAATCATTATGATGTATGTTCCTCATACGTATAATGTTTATGGAAGCCCTGCTCATCGACAAATTTACATTTTCCAATGACACATTAGGAAAAAAACAAAGTTCATGCAAATCGAATTTCTAATAAAATTCTAAAGTTTAACTACACTTCGTGGTTAGAGTGTGTGCCGTTTCGTTTGAATCAGATGGTATGCTGGTCGTTGGTTAATGTTCCAATATAATCATAAATCATTCCACCAGCAAATGATTTGTTTGATTCAAAACATTTGTTAGAAAGTTTCGTTCCAAACGTCTTCTGAAAAAAGCTCTAAGATGCGGTCATAGGAACTGTATACAATGAGCTCACAAACTTGGGCTATATTCTATTCGATAAAATGAAACTGATAAACAAACTAAACCAATTAATCAATACGACGCAACATGCCCATAATTTCTGGGCTCGTTGCTTTGTAGAACACACCGGTAGAGAACTGTTTATTATTATTGCAACAGTCGGTTGTGATGGCGTTCGGATAGTAGGTGGATATTCTGGTAAAAAGTTGGGAATTGTTTTCCGGCTAGAGTTAAGTAACTTCCGTTCATAGTCAAAGCTGCAATTTTTTTAGGAACGGTTAATCATCTGTTATCGACGTCAACGAAAAATAACGTACATTGGTCAATGTGGTCTTTATATATCTAGTAAAAGGAATGTTAAAGCAAACGAAGTACTAGATTTTGCATCAAATACTTCAAACAACAGAAGTACAAGATTTGATAAATATCTCAAGCGATAAACTTGTCATTGAATCGAAAGTGGCGACAAGAAAAGAACTCGAATCGGTTGGGAATCGGTTGTACGACGACACTATTTTTCACTTTTCAAACGTAACATGAATTCGAATGAAATTTTCTTATGCCTTTGAAAACATGATGTTGAACCCAAAAAAATAACAACAACCCCCCGCCAAGCAGACATCCGATATAACCAGCAAAACTCAAAACATTCTCATAAGACGAACATTACGACAGGGTGTTAGCATATCATGTTTCATTGGTTGTGATTAGCAGCCGAAGTTTTTTGTTTTTAAATCAGCAACGATGAATTGAATAAATTCATTCTCACAATGCCGGTCTGATCGATCCATATGAAACTAGAGTTTCAATCAAAATAGAAAATCAGAGAGCGTGGGGTACGCGATAACAAGCCATTTACAAAGATAGAATTTATGTAACGTAAAGTAAGCAGTTTCCACAGTGTACACGGGGGCTGTTTTAATGAGAGGTTTTCCATTTCAAATTGGATATGCTTTTGGTTATACATCAGGTACTTTCGCGTATTATATCAGATTCTAATTGAATGACTTAAACCCTTTTAAAAGCGTGCACTTGGCTTGTGTGTTGTACATGTCAGTATGGGAAAGGTTGTATAATGTTTGATAAACATAAAGTGTGAGAACCTATGGAGCTGGTTTCAACGTAACATTTCATGAGCCAAGAATGTTATGTAAAATTGCTATTCTCACTGAGCAACCGTTCTGCGCAAGTAATAATTCGATAAAAATCATTTTCATGCCATGTACACTGGATGTAGAAGCATGAAACGAAAATTTAAAAAGGAAAAACATTTTCGATTTGAATTTTATAATAGAAAGAAGACGAAAAAAAATCCGCTTCTTTGAACGAAGGTTACGATGCTATAATTAAATATTTAAAGGCAATTACATGAGAGACGCATAGCACACCATGTTACCCTTGAAGTACCGACCGATGCGATGTATTTAATGAGAGAATTTTTCATAGTTAGGGGACTGTCCATAAATGACGTCCACCGTAACAGGGAGAAGGGGTGGTATGGTCAAAGTGGACATGCCTTGTTGAAGGTCTTGTGAAAATGGTGGACGATGTGGGGATAAAGAGGAGGTCAAAAAATCTTCAGAAACAGTGGACGTCATTTAATTTAACGGGGAGATGGTGTGGTTCGGCCGAAGTGAACATGCCACGTTAAAAGTCCTGGGAAATGGTGGACGATGTGGGGATGAGGGTCAAAATATCTTCAGAAACAGTGGACGTCTCTTATGGACAGCCCCTACTAATATGGGCGAATCATCAACCCAAAATTCATAACACAAATAGATAACACACACACAAAATCCCATCAAAACAGAAGCGATAAATTCCATAAAATTTATTGATTTTCTATATTGTGTTGGGCAGAGATTAAATATTATTCCGTGTGCACTATCGATGCATAACAACAAAACTGTGTGTATTTATAAACACAAAATATATTCACGGTTGAGGGTAAGAATGTTAATTAAACACAAAAGAATACTGATCAGATACGACGTAGTGAGTAAGTGTGAGCAGTTTTATCTGTCTGGTGGAAGGAAAAAATTAAAATAATTTCAATTACGAAACTTGTTATAGATTGCATCATGCAGCAGCAGCAGAGCAGCGGCAACAACAAAAACAGAGCTCTAAGTTTGTAATTGCGCGTCAATTTTTAAATTTTTCGCTTTTTTTCGAATCGATAGTTTTTATCATTCGCTCGCATGTGAATGTATAGCGAATTATAAAAAGCAGACAGAGAGAGACATAGAGGGATTAGTCAATATAAAATATAGCAAGAGTATAATTAACACACCACAAGGTATAAAAATGCACTGCAATTGTAGAAAATTATAAACTTTTTTTGCTTCTTTTGCTTCCATTTCAATGCAATTGAGTTTAATTAAATGCGATTTGAAATGGAAATGAAACGAAAAAAAAATTAATTAATTTCTAAGAAAACCAGAGATTTGAAAAACAATTAATTTTTATATAGAAAACAAACGTACCGCAACTAACTTTCTGTCTAATTCAAGAGATTTAGTCTCTGTCTCCTATACTCTGGGTGCCTTTTATCCGGACAAACTATTGAAACTCTATTCAATGGAGATTCAGAGACACGGGGCAACTGACTGAAACACACACTTATTGCTTACTAACTAGAAAAAGAGGCATCAACCGAAATGAAAAAACTGAAAATTTTTGTTTTGTTTTTGTTGTCGTGTGAATAAAGAACTTGCATAACGATTCATAATGTACAGTATGACACAGCGGTTCGGTTCGGGAGTGTTACATCTATGTATACAAATGACTGACATGTAAATACACAAACTATGCTCAACATATATCCACAGAACCAAAACCACAACTCATTTGGGTCTGTACATAATGTAAATAGTGGGTGCCAAGAGCAAAATTCAAAAATTTTTATATTTAGAAAATCTTTTTTTTTTCATGTGAAGACAGGTACAAACAAGCTACAGTTTGTGTGTCTGCATACGAATGTTTGGTCTGTTTTTAGTTATAGTTTTTTTGTTGCTGGTTGTAGTATGCTTGTGTTAATTACACTAATGGAAACTCTATGGGAAGACCTTGAACGCCTTAACCCACAGCTGATTAATGTCACAAAATTTATATATTTTTGTTTGAGACAAAGAAGAAAAATGTTTGTTGGGAACGGTTCAAGTTGGATTTCGTTTCTTCTAATTTTTTTGATTCTGTACTGACTGACTGACTGTTCAAATTAATTTTTTAATTTTAATTTACCTGGTCGGTTAAGTTTAAGTTTAAGTTAAATAAACACAACAACAAAATTCACACTTTACAATTATTATTCAAACTCATCAATGACGCCACACAATTATTAGATCCCAGGCAACAATTCTACCAAAAAAATGTACGTCGTTAAAAATCGAACAAAGAAAATTTTTTCGAATTTTTTTAAATTTAAATTTAACGAAAAAATAAACAATTATGCAACTCAAACAAAATGGCTGACCGTTTTTTGTTTTGTTATATATATTCTGATGGAGCACTGCGGGGATCAGCCTGCAATGAACTATTATATTGGTCGATCTGGATATGGGACGCGCACTCAGCTGACTGCTGTTTGTATACAAAAATCATACGAATTCTGTATTTTTCTTTGTTCAGCAGCTGCGCTCTGCGTCGTCTATATATTATTGTGTATAGAGCGCATCGATGTGAATATGTATGCATGGTATCACTTATACATGGAGGAAAATTGTTTTTTTTTTCTTTGTATGAAATGTGTTATAACTGGGGCTGGATTCACGTTCCAATTTAAGTTAAACCGAGGAAAGGTGAGTTGATTCCTTTTCTCATTTTCCCAGTTAAAGCAATCAACTCATTGTTTCTAGGTATATTTTGTAGTATGCGGAAGAGACGATTCTCTCTGTACAAGCGCATTTCTAAAACGAAGACTCAAAACGATGAACTGTGAATCAAGCATTAATTCAGTCAACGTACCATGCAGTTGGGTTGACCTTGGTAATGGCATCGGCATCTCTGGGTATCAAGTTGAATGACTTGACTGACGATTGGAACAATATCTCGAAATGCTGGCTTTTCAAATAAATTTTCTTCAACTCGACTGTTCTAGTTGAGTTACATCTGAGCGTCATAACAATGACAAACTAATTCCGTTGGGGTGTATCTCTCAAGATCTCAGCTTGTGCTTCTGCTTCCACTCGTGAGAGTGACTGATACAAGAAGGAAAGAAATGGTTACTTCAGCCTACCAATGTTTGAGTTGAAAGGTCAAGAAACACACAAAATACTCGACAATCAATGGCATGCCAATTATTTTATTTGAACGAGAATTTCAAACTTTTTCAAGCGGCTTTCCATAAACGATGCGAAATGTTTCTCGAGATTTTTCGACCCCTCGTCCACCGTTTTTCAATACCTTCAACATGATATGTCCACTTTCACGACAAAGGGACGTATTTGAAAACAGGTCTCGTACCTTGACTACAACTTCCTTTCCAAAAGACCTGCAACGCTCAAATTTTGGTTATCGATTATGGAAAGCTCAAGCTTCGTTCAGGTCAAATTTGGATGAAATTGGTCAGGCAGAAGCAGCGGTCATCACTTTTAGGGCCCGAAACGAATACGCCTCTGTGTAGTGAGAACGACGATTCTTCTCATGGTGACCACAATTTATCTGCGAAAGTGGCGGATGGCAAGACCTCCCTAGTATATATCAGAGATATGGTACGTCTGCGGCTGAATAGAATAGAAACATGTGAATGACGATTGGTTCCTATGTGAGAGAATGGATGGAATTCTAAATTTTTTTAAATTCTATCGAACTCTCTCTCTCTCTCTCATACGATCGACAATCGTCATTCACATGTTCCTTCTATCAAGCCGATATAGCCGCAGGCGTGCCAACTTATCATTCCTCCGATATATGGCCCTGTAGAAGTGTAGATTCGGAAGTGTCAGTTAACTAATTTTCTGACGAAAATAATGACTAGATTTATGTGCCGAAATGAAACAGACCCGAGACCCGAGATGCTCACTTCGATTAACCGAAACCACTGTTTGACTTTGTAAATCATTGGTTAATGGTTGATCAAGGTTAAATCCGATCAGAAAGTTGAAATATCACAATATGCAACCATATACTCATAAAGTGAATGAAAATACGAGCCCTGCGGAATAGTCACTGAAACATTGAATCACCTATTATATAGTGAACATAGCACAGATAGCACAGTTCGGTGAAACGTGTACTCATACATCCGAACCGAACGTTGTTTTATTCACATTATACAATGAAGGAGATCAGTGGTATGAATGTGTGTTGTCTTTTCAGCTTGAAAGAGTTTATAAACAACGAGAAAAAAAAGATTTGTTTGACCTTTGTTTTTGACCAGACCATTTTCGTACACAGATT